>VYZX01013924.1:0-24149 GCA_013401335.1 Brachypteracias leptosomus | reverse complement strand
CCCCAGCTTCTCAGAGCCCTGGTTGGGGCTGGTACTTACTCAGGGTGTTGCTCAGATGCAGCCAGGAGGGTTCTGAGGAGCAGGACAGCCTGAGGAGGAGGATGGGGGGATGTGAGGAAGGGGAAGAAAGGATTTAATGGCAGGGATCAAGTGGGGAATGGTTGGTGTGCCCAGACCAGGCTGCCCTGGGTCCCACGTGGGGACCAAAGCCACCAAAGCTGCTCTGAGGAGCAGGGACCCTTCCCTGGGGCTGGGAGCCCATTGGGTTTAGGATCCCAGCCCTTAGTTTGGGAGCAGGGCAGGGAGGTTGATGGATAAAGGATGAGGGGGGATGGAATGAATAGGATGGGATGGGATGGGTGGGGATGGATGGGGGGGGGGGGATGGGGTGAATAGGTTGGGATGGAGTGGGACGGATGGNACTCATGGAGAGGAGGGAGAGCCAAAGCCAAGCAGGGGGGGCATGAAAAGCAGCGTGGGCTGGAGCATCCCCAGTGGCAGAGGGTGAAAGGGGGGTCCTGGGGCAGGTTTAGGGGGTCAAGATGTCACTCACGGGGGCAGAGGGGGGCTGCCAGCATCATGTCCGTGCCAGGGCTTGGTCCTCAGTGGGGGCTGGGCTGTGAGGGATGCTCAGGGGTGGTGCTGCCTGGGGGTCCTGCAGCCAAACCTCTCGTGTGATGCAGCTGGGGTGGTGGGTAGGATGTGCCCTCCCACCCTGGGGGTGTCTGCACAACCCCCCCAGCCAAGGGTGGATTGAAATCCTAGAGAATAGGAAAGAGAATTTCACTCTCCATCTCTTATTAAGAGAAATTCCACTATAACTTGTTCTCTCTGCCACCCACCTGAGCCCTGCAGAAGCATCTCCCTCCATCCCTTGGCTCTGCACCAGCACAGACTGGGAGGAAACCAGTATAACCCAGTAGAGGAGCAGCTGCAGGTGTTACCCTCCCCTTATACCCAACTCCACAGCTAGAACCCCCCCCAACAAAACAAATCCCTGCTCTGCAAAACCCATCAATCATTGCCCTTCTTTTCTCTGCCAAGTCTCACCTTGTTCCCCAAATCCCACCTTGCTGGGTCCAGTCTCTGTGTCCTAAAGGGTTTGTCCTTGGGATGAAGGATGGAGCTGGGATGAGGCTCCAGCAGAGCTCAGCCAGTGGCCAAGTGGTGGCCAGGGATGGGCTCAGCCCTTATCTGCAGCAGGGTGGGGGAAGCTGCTCTGTGCAAAGGGGTGTGACGGGGCTGTTTCCCAACAGGCTGTTTTGTAAAGGTGGTTTCAACCCTGGTTTGGTCTTTTTATTGTTGTGGGGTTTTTCCCCCCTTCTAAAGGGTCACTTTGAACTTTGGGGCGAGCGAGTTAAATCATTTTATATCATTTTGGTGGCAATTTATATCATTTTTGGGACACTTTATATCATTTTTGGGACACTTTATATCATTTTTGGGACACTTTATATCACTTTTGGGACATTTAATATCACTTTTGGGACATTTTATATCACTTTTGGGACATTTAATAACATGTATATGTATAATTTATAGGGCAGCTGGGGTGCAGAAGAGCAGAGTCCTCTCAGCATCCTTCAGGAGGTGCTTCCCTCCCACTTACCCTTTTGGCTTTGCTCATGGACAATCCCATTCCCAACTTTTCCAGCTGATCCTGCTCTGAAATGCCATGAAGGAGACCAAAAAGGAAGGATTGCTGAGGAAACCTGGAGGAGCCTGATGCTGCACGGTAGGAAATGTGTTATTTTATTTGAGTATTTATCCCAAATGTGTTACCTGAGCATTTATCCCAAGCAAAGGGGACAGGGGGAGCTGACACCCCATCAGCTGAGCTGCCTGCCAGGCTGTACCCCCAGATTTGGGGGCACCATCCCTTGCCAAGGGTCCCTGGTGTGGTGCTGAGCAGGGGTTGCCACCCCCCAGTGAGTGTCCCCATCCCTGTCCCCCCTTGAGCAACTGGTCCTGCAGCCCCAGGGCTTGGTCGCCGCCCTCGGGTGTTCCTGGTTTCTATTTTGGGAGGATTTCCTGTAAAAATATCTCTGCTTGGAGTCATAAAATTAGAGGAACTTGCCCATCAGGCTGCTGAGGGGACACGGCCCCTGCCCCGGGCTTGCTGGCCAGGGGTGGCTGGAGAAGGAGGGCGCTGGGTGCACCAAGGATGCTTTGCAGGTCACCGTGTCCACCATGACCCCACAGGGCTTAAAAGTGACCCCAGAACAACCCCAGGAGGAGCAGGCACAGCAGAGTCTACCCCAAACCCAAGGGTGTGAGGAAGCACCTGCCCAAACCCCTTCCCTGGGGTCCTTGGTGGGTTGGTGGTGGGCTTTGGCTGCACCTCCCCTTCTCTTAACCTTCTCCATCCTTGCCAGGTTCATAATCCTAAACCCCCCCCAACCTGAAGCCTGAAATTAATTCCTTTGGGTCTTCACTCACTTTCCCAGCTGCTCCAACCCAGGGATGACCATTAGTTAGATAGAAACCATGTGTGGTGGCACCTTTCCCTGTGCCCCCCCTCAACACCAGCAGCCCTGGGGTTGTCCCCAGAGCTCTTTGCCAGGAAGAGCTGCAGGATTTTGAAATTAAGAGGGTTTTTTCTGGCCTCTGCTCTTGGTTTCGGGACAACCCCAGCTGCTGGTGGTGGTTGGGGGTGGGCAGAGGGCAGGGGAAGGGCTGGGGCAGCAACATTTTGGGCATCCTTGCTCACCTGTGTCAGAGTTAGTAAAGCCAGGAGGGTTTCCAGGCAGCTAATCCCAGTGGTTTCGGGCAGGGGAAGAGGTGAGGATGAGCAGAGGTGCTCACAGAACAGGTTGGCCAGGTTGGAGCCCTGGGGATGGTCTGGCTGTGCTGGTTTGGGTTCATTCCTGGAAGCCCCTGGGGCCCCCCCCATCACAGGATGAAGAGACCAGAGGGTGAGCAGCAGGATGGCAGGTAAAGCTTTACTACAGCAACGTGCAACCACAAATAAAGGTCACAGGGAAGCTTCACAGGGTGTTAGAGACACGCAGCTGGTCACAACCCCCCATCCCAACCCACGAGGGGATCCACAAGACGATGCAGCCAACGTGGACGTGATGGCAGAGGAGGGAGAAGGGCTTGGACGTGGCCCAGGAGGGGAGCTGGAGAAGGGCAGCACCTGCAAAACATCTCCACGGGGTAAGGAAAATACAGATTTATCACCAATTCCTGCAGTGATGGGGGTTGAAGGGGCTCCTCAACTCAACGGGGTGAGCACTGGGTGCCAGCCCCCCCAGTAGGGATGGTCCAGCAGCCTCCCCTTGTCCATGGGCACTGGTGGCCCCCCATGTGCCACCCCCCGGTGACCACCAGCCCCAGGGTGAAGGGCACCATGGGAGCACTCCCCCAGTGGGACAAGGGGAAGGGGTGGCCGTGTCCTGCCAAGGTCACTCTTAAGTCCCTAGGACCTCCCATGCACCTCACCTGTGCTCATTCTTTGGCAAACAGGTTCCTGGTGTTAATTTACAGCTTGGGGACCTGCCTGGGGCTGCCCCTCCCCGGCCACTCCTGGGCAGATGGGATGGGCAGGGACAGGGAGGGAGGAGATGGAGCTTCTGCTCCTCCAAACCCCACTGAGCTCTTTGCCAGCAGCTCCGGAGTCTGTGGTGCCCTCTTGGTGCTGGTACCTGCACCCTGAGCCTGTCCCCTCCCTGCAGTGGACAGTGACAGCAAGGTGGTGGCCACCTCATCCCATGGTGAGGTGACACCCACCAGCACCTGGGGACACCAGAAATGGGCATTGCAACAACCCCTGGTGACCCACAGAGTGTGTCCACCCACGAGGAGAAGGTTGTGTCACCTTCTTCCCCCCCTCAGGGTAGGAATATCAGTTGTGTGAAGCCACCACCAGGTGTGTTTTAAAAGGGATGGGGCTTGTGGGTGACACTAACTCTGATGGGACCCAACTGTGGTACTAATTCCACCTTGTTGGGGTCAAGCAGAAAGGGGCTGGTCCCTCCTGATGTGTCCTGGCAGGGGCCACATCCAGGATAAGAGCTAGTGCTAGGAAGAAGCAATGCCAGAAGGAATAAGATCTACTTAAAAACCTTTGGGCTGCTGCCTACCTGACCACAAAAATACTAAAAAGACTCATTCCTGAGACCACCCGTATTCCAGAACTGCTCCAAGGCTACATTCTTCTCCTAAAAACCTGAAAAAACAGTTTAAAACCCACTCCTACCAACTCACCACCAACAAACCTTTAAAAAAATACCCCAAACCCCACGTGGGCTGAGGTGGGAACCTCTCCTCACCCATCACCCAGCCCAGCCCTGCTGAGAAACCACCCAGGGACACCCCAGGGTTGGGGAGGGGGGTGTTGATGATCTCCCATCTCCCACCTAACATAGACCAGCAAGTGCAGCAGGCTGGAGACACGAGGAGTGGGGATGTGGACACCAAAGCTGCACCTGATGTGTTCTCTCCTCCCTTTGCTGAGGGATATTTTAGCATCCCAGCATGGAGGGGGTTGGAAATGTCCATCATGCTCATGGCAAAGGCAGTGTCCATGTGGCCCGAGCCCCAGGGTGGGGACATAAAGCTTTGGGGTCACTCTAAGCTGGTTGGTGACACAGACTCTGCTGCTGAGGCATTAGGAGAGGGGCATCCCATGGCCAAGAAGGCCATGAAAAACATCAACCCATCCTCATCCCTGCTAAAATGTGCCTAATCCCAGCCCCGGAGGTGAGGGAAGCCATGGCATGCAGAGGTGGAGTTAGTGCTGGGCTCCGTGGGGACCTGCTGGGACAAAACATGGAGCTTTGGGCTGGAAGATGCAGAGATGGGGCTTGTCCTCACTCCAAAGCCCACTCGGCCAACCACTGCTCACACCGGGCTCGCTGCTCCTCTGTCTCCAGGCTCTTGGCTTCACTTGGTGCCTCCTCTCCTCCACCACCAAGCACAGCTTCCTGGCTCTCCTCCTCATCCTCCTTCTGCAACACCTTGTCCTTCAGCTCTTGGATGGTCTCCTCCAGGCTGTGGACGACGTGATGGGGCAACCAGTTGCCATCCATGGAGGTGACGAAGGGGTCGGGGGCACGGACCTCGATGAGCTCCTTGCCCGTGGGGATGCGCAGGTAGTAGGCGTGGAGCATCATCCTGTAGGGGCTGCTGTCCTGCTTGTGGCTGTAGGTGAAGTCCCCCACGATGGGGTGGCCAACGGAGCTGCAGTGGACACGGAGCTGGTGGGTCCGGCCTGTGGGGAGAGCAGGAGTGGAGGAAATTGGGGACATTGGTGAAGTTGAGGACATTGGTGCAGTTGAGGACATCGATGGAGTGGGAGACACAGGTTATTAGGGACACAGGTTACCCCAGAATCCTTCCTTGAGGGCACTGTGGTGCACCCTGACAAGGTCTTACCAACGACCAGGGCTTGCAAAGACCCAAGATCAAAGCTTCGTGGCCATTAAAACTTGATCTCTCTGTTTCAGATCCTCACCTTGCCTTCGTTGGGAGCTTGCCCCCAACTGATTATCAAGACCACAGGTTGGACTCGACCAGGATACAAATGGAGCCCCACCAGAGAGATGATTCGAGTTGGTTCCCCTTGGAGAAGTGGGTTTGTAGCCATGGACACTCCCCCTGGATCAGGACACTGCCCTAGGGGGATTGAGTGAACCTCACCCCACTGCTTTGGTGAGTGACTATTTCTTCTGGCTATATCTTTGAGTGACCCCCTTTGGCTACACATTTTGGGTCATCTTTCTAAAAAAAAGACTGTTCCTAAAGCTTGGGAACCAGTTGTGTGGTGGGTTATTCCCACCTGACATCCCAACCTGGAATCTCCTTTGGTCTGGGTAATTTTCATAGGCTGGTTTGAGTTGGAAGGGACCTTAAAGTCTGAGATCATGAGCTGAGAGCTCTGCTGAGCCCTTTCAAGGCTTTTCATGCCACCATGCTCCAACCAGAACCAGGTCCTGGTCCAGCCTCAGCATCTCATGCTGTTGGGGACACCTCAGAGCTCCCTCCATGCCCACGTTGCCCCAGCTCCTACCTGTCAGTGGCTGCAGCAGCACTTTGGTCACGGGGTCTCCGCTGTAGGACCCGTGCTCCAACACGATCAGCTCCGACTGGCAAGGCTTGGGATTCTCACAGCCTGCAACAAGATGCAGAGTGGGGTCAGGTCTCCTCCAGCATGGCCCTGGTGGTCTGGGCAGGGCACGGGAGCTGCTCACCCTCTGTCCCTTCAATGCACATCATGTGGGTCATGCCCTCGGTGGTGTTCTTCCCTATGGCGTAGCTGATGGTCATTCGGCTCTGGCTGACGTGGCCCCTGACCTGCAGGGCACAAAGAGGGTTTGCAAACCAAGCCCTGGCCCTTGCTCCTCACCAATGGTGGGACAGCAGGGAGCAGAGAGGCCAAGCTGGGATTTTGCAAACTCAGAAGTCATAGAATCATGGAATGGTTTGGGTTGGAAGGGACCTTTAAAGATCATCTAGTCCAACTAGAGCAGGTTGCTCAGAGCTCCATCCAACCTCCCCTGCAATGGTTCCAGGGACGGGGCAGCCACCACCTCTCTGGGCAACCTCAACCAGGCTCTCACCCCCCTCAATGTAAAAAATTTCCCCCTTCTCTCTAGTCTAAATCGCTCTAATTTGGTTTGAAACCATCCCCCCTTGTCCTGTCCCAACAGGCCCTGCTAAAAAGTTCATCCCCATCTTTCTGGCAGGCCCCTTGAAGTCCTGCAAAGCCCCCAGAAGGTCTCCCTGGCGCCTTCTCTTCTCCAGGCTGGGCTTACCAGGGCGAGATAGGCTTTGGTCACCAGTCTATCTTTAAAACACTTGTAGGCACTTCCCGCCGCCGCTTTGTTGAGCGCGACGCACAGAGCCCCACTGGTGGAGAAGTCGAGCTGGTGGCAGAACCTGGGGAGGAGAGGAGATGGGAGGTGGAGGAGCATCCGAGGCCAGCTCGGAGGTAGGGCAGAGCCTGCTCGGGTCCTACCTGAAGCCATAGTAGGTGTCGGGGTCGGCCAGCTCGGGGAAGCGGTACTTGAGCTGGCTCTGCAGGGTCAGCGTCTCGTACCACATCTTGCTGTCGATGCGCAGGTCCCAGTGCTTGTTGACCACGATGAAGTCGGAGCTCTGGTAGAGGATGGACAGGTTGTCGATGGTGCCCGGCTCCATGGCCAGCGCCCTGCAGGGAGTGGGAGGAAATGGGGGGTGAGAAGAGCTGTGCAGCCAGGGTGCCACCAGTGACCCATCACCGCCACCAGTGACACATCACCACCACCCAGGGTGACACTGATGTCCCACCACATGGGTACCACGGTGATACCGATGTCCCACCACATGGGTACCAGGTTGATACCAATGTTCCAATGCATGGGTACCATGGTGACACTGATGTCCCACCACATGGGTACCAGGTTGACACCAATGTTCCAATGCATGGGTACCATAGTGACACTGATGTCCCACCACACGGGTACCAGGTTGACACCAATGTCACATTGTACAGGTCCCTGAGTGACACTGATGTCCCACCACACGGGTACCAGGTTGACACCAATGTCACATTGTACAGGTCCCTGAGTGACACTGATGTCCCACCACACGGGTACCAGGTTGACACCAATGTCACATTGTACAGGTCCCTGAGTGACACTGATGTCCCACCACACGGGTACCAGGTTGACACCAATGTCACATTGTACAGGTCCCTGAGTGACACTGATGTCCCACCACACGGGTACCAGGTTGACACCAATGTCACATTGTACAGGTCCCTGAGTGACACTGATGTCCCACCACACGGGTACCAGGTTGACACCAATGTCACATTGTACAGGTCCCTGAGTGACACTGATGTCCCACCACACGGGTACCAGGTTGACACCAATGTCACATTGTACAGGTCCCTGAGTGACACTGATGTCCCACCACACGGGTACCAGGTTGACACCAATGTCACATTGTACAGGTCCCATGGTGACACTGATGTCCCACCACACGGGTACCAGGTTGACACCAATGTCACATTGTACAGGTCCCTGAGTGACACTGATGTCCCACCACACGGGTACCAGGTTGACACCAATGTCACATTGTACAGGTCCCTGAGTGACACTGATGTCACATGGCATCGGTCCCTAAGTGCCATCGATGTTCCACCACACAGGTCCCAGGATGACACCAATGTCCCACCACATGGGTACCAGGATGACACCAATGTTCCAATGCATGAGCACCACAGTGACCCTGATGTTCTCTCCACAGGTACCACGGTGACACTGATGTCCCACCGCATGTCTCCCAGGGTCCCACCGATGTCCCACCGCATGGGTACTCGGGTGACACCGATGTCACACTGTTCATCTCTGCTGCATGTCACGCGTGGAGGCCCCGCAGCCACACGGGGCTGGGCCGATCCATCCCACCGGCGGAGCTCGGCTTCCCCCCGTGCCCGCCCGCTGCCAGCCGGGGATGTGTCGCCATCCCGGAGCCCGCAGGGGGAGACACGGGACGTGGCGGAGGGGACACGACGGACGGGACGTGGGAGGCGGCGGAGGGGGCACAGTAGAGAGGACACCCATGGCGGAGAGGACACGCATGGCGCAGAGAACAAGGGACACGGCGCAGGGGACATGCAGAGCGATGGGGACACCATCACCCCCCGCCCACGTCCCCCGATCCCCCCCGACCGACCTGCAGCGCTGTCCCGGGGCCGGTCGCGCCTACATCGTCCCCACCGGCGGCGCCAAGCCGCGCGTCTCGTCCAATCAGCGCCGTCTCCGCCTCCTCCGGCTCCGCGGCGCGTCCAATCAGCGCCGCCGCCGCTTCTTAACCGGCGCCCCTCGTCCAATCAGCGGCGGCTCCGCTGGCGGCCGGAAGGACGGTGCGGGCGGGCCCCGAGGGCCATGGCGGGCCCCGAGGAGGGACCCGATGATGAGTTCTACGAGCGGTTCGCGGCCGAGCTGGAGGTGCTGGCGGAGCTGGGAGGTGGGTCCTGCTGCGGCAAGGAGGGAGGGGGCGGGCAGGGACCGGGCTTTGCACCGAGCCGCGGATCCCACCGTCTTTTCCCCCCTCCCCGGTGACCGGCGCCGTCCGGGGCATCTCTTGCAGATGATCCATCCGCACGCACCGGCCCCAGAATCTCCCAGTTCCGGGGCAGGAGGCAGCCGCCGGAGGAGCCAGAGCCCCCCGAGGACCTCGACCCCCCCGAGGACCTCGTTGGGGGCAGCAGCCCCAGGAGGACCCACCCTGAGAAGAGGGACCGGGGGTCCCCCCCATCGCCCGCAGCCCGCAGTAGGTTTGGGTCCCTGGGTGCTGCTGGTCCCGCTTCCATCAGAGCATCACCCCTCAGCCAAGGCTGCTGCTCCTCTCCCTTCCTCCCCTCCATGTCTCTCGTAGCCCCCAAGCCCAAGCGGCAGCGCCTGGAAGCTGTGAAGAAGCTCAACTTTGGTGTGGAGGATGAGTTGACTCCTGATGTTCCCTGGGATGCTGGACCAGAGGCACCTTCTATTCACCAGGCTACCAGGTTGGCCGCCTTGAACCTCGCTTCAAGGGAATGGGCCCTTGAACCCTCTTGAACCTTGAATGTGAAGCCTTTGGTGGGGTTCAAGGACTCTTTCCCTTGCCTCTGCTGAAGGAACCTGGAGATAAGTGGCATGGCCCCACTGCAGACCACACCACCCTCTGAGAAGAAGCGGGTCCTCAAGAGGCCACCCATCCTGGAGGACTACATCAACGTGACGTCCACCGAGGGCACCAGGGTCTTTATGGTCGTGAGGGATGACTCTTCCAGGACAGGGGTGGAGGTAAGGAGGCAGCTGGAGGCTGGGGTTGATTCTCTCTGACCTCCATCCAGTTCAGGAGGATGATGAAACATCAAACGGACGTTGATATGAATGTTGGGGTGTCTCTGGTCCTCACAGCTCCCTGATTCCCTGGGCTGGAACACACGCAAGCCCCTCCACTTGCTGGGGGTGCCTTTCTCCTACCTGAAGGAACAAGTGGATGAAGAGGTATCTCACCCTAGACCCGCCTTTCCTGCCACCCCTGGACACCCCCAGTGGTGGCTCCTGAATCCCTGACCCCTCTTCTCACCCTCTTTGTGCTCCAGCGTCGGAGGCGTGTTCTGGAGGCATCTCAGCAGCTGACAGAGATCATAAACAAGTGAGATGTTGGGATGAAATCCTGGTAGATGTGGCTCCCAAGATGCTCTAGTGAGGTCCAGGTTTTGGGGACCTTTGAGCAGAGGAGCCTCTTTGCCCTCAAGCATCCCCAGCTTGGGAAGTCTGGGTGTAAATCCCACTCCTTGGGTGGTTTGGGGCAAGTTAATTGTTTCTTGCAGTTGCCTCGAGAGTGAGACCAGTGCTGAGAACCCAGAGACCAGTGAGGACATGGAGCTGGTGGACGAGGAGGAGTCTTCTCAGCATTGCCTCTGGGTGGACAAGTTCACCCCCCGGCGCTACATGGAGCTGCTCAGTGATGATGTGAGGTGCTAGAGAAGGGGGGCTCGGGTGGGTTTGCCTCTTCCTTGATGCTTTTAAGAAGGTGTTTTCGTGCTGACTGTGATGGCAGGACCTTGGGAAGCACCTGGTGGGAGGCTCTGACTGTGCTGGTCCTGCTTGGGGCAATCCTGCTGCTCAGAGCATGGGGTGGGAGTTATTCTGATGAAAGAGACTATGAAAGGTGACCAAAATAGGACAAAAAAGGTTGGGTGGGTTTTAGGCAGGAATCGTTGGTTATTTTGATTTTATTTTTAATATTAGAAGTTTTGCAGGGAGTTGGAAATTAAGGAAGAGGGTGAGAAGTGTTGGGTGCAACTTGAGGCTGTTTCCTCTTGTCCTGTCCCTTGTTCCTTGGGAGAAGAGCCCGACCCCACCTGGCTCCAACCTCCTCTTGATGGTTTTTCTTGTTTTCTCACCCAACGTGCAGTACACAAACCGCTGCCTGCTGAAGTGGCTCAAGCTGTGGGACACGGTGGTGTTTGGCAAGGAGAAGGCTGTGAAGAAGGCCAAGCCCAGCACTGAAGCACGTCAGCCATTCAGCCAGCCCAAGGAGCAGCAGAACAAGTGGAAAACCAAAGTGCAGCTCACCGAGGAGATCCTGGAGGCTGAGCTGGACCAGCACAAGAGACCCAAATACAAGGTGAGCAGAACAAGATGTCACTGCTGTGGGTCTCCTCTCCAATCCTCCTCATCCCACCACCATGGTGAGGAGCACAAACCCAGGAGAAAGGGATTCCTTGGTTTTTTCTTAGCAGGTACAGGGTTTTCTCAGAACAAGGGGAAGGAACAGACTTTCTCCAGCCAGGTTAAATGGGCTGGTTGAGGAAAGATGCACCTTTTTTAGCAGAGATTGGGCTATTTATTTTTTTAGGGTCAGATGTGACATGTCTTTGAGCTCCTGCTGCACCCGAAAAAGAGCTTAGATGCTAAAGGGATCAGAGATAACATCCCCAGGTTACCAGTCTCAGCCTGTCCAGTGAGAGGACAGATAAAAGGGGGGAAAAAAAAGAGATACCACCAATGTTGCTTCTCAGGAGCGTAATTCTGGAAGGGGTTTTGTTCAGTCTTTTGTGTCTGTTGCCCCACGAACCTAAACAGATGCTGACCTTGCCTCTCTGCCCCAGGTAGCCCTGCTCTGTGGGCCACCAGGCTTGGGGAAGACCACGCTGGCCCACGTCATCGCCAGGCACGCCGGGTACAACGCCGTGGAGATGAATGCCAGGTGAGACTGGCCTGCCTGGCACCAGCAGCTGGGGGAGGTGGTGCCATGGTGGAGATGTTGTTGTGGAGGCGATACCATGCTGGAGGTGGTGCTGTTGTGGAGGTGATGCTATGCTGGAGGTGGTGCCTTGGTGGAGGTGAAGCTGTGGCGGAGGTGTTGCTGGGGTGGAGGTGGTGCCATGGTGGAGGTGATGCCGTGGTGGAGGTGATGCCGTGGTGGAGGTGATGCCGTGGTGGAGGTGATGCCATGCTGGAGGTGATGCCATGCTGAAGGTGTTGTCATACTGGAGATGGTGCCTTGGTGGAGGTGATGCCATGCAAAAGCTATTGCCATGCTGGAGGTGATGCCATGCTGGAGCTGATCCTTTGGTGAAGCTGACCCCATGCCACCACATCCCAACACCCCCCTGTCTTGCAGTGACGACCGCAGCCCCGAGGTTTTCAAGACCCGCATCGAAGCTGCCACCCAGATGAGGTCAGTGCTGGGCACCCACGAGAAGCCCAACTGCCTCATCATCGACGAGATCGACGGCGCGCCCACCGTGAGCCCGGCCGGCACCTGGCCACCCTTTGTCTTCATTATTGTCCCCCTGCCAGCTCAGCCATGCCAGGAGCCTCTAAACTCAACAACTCATCCCTTCTGCCCTTGCTTGTTTTCTCCTCAAGGCCTCCATCAATGTCCTGCTGAACATCATCCACCGTAAGGACGTGGAGGGAGAGGCAGGGGCTGGCACAGCCCGGAGGAGACGGCGTGAGGGGGGCCTGCTGCTCAGACCCATCATCTGCATCTGCAACGACCAGTTAGTGTCACCTGCGGGGCTGGGGAGGGATGGGGAGCTGAGGATCCTGCCCCAAGGAGGAGGTGGCTGCTGTTGCCTCCAGATGAAGGTTTGCTGAGCTGGTGTCTGCCCCCAGGCCTGAGGGTTTGAAGTGTCTTTATGAAAGTAAAAACAGGGCACGTTTGGCTTTCCTGAAGCCCCCCAGGTTTTGTGTCTGCTGGGGTGACATCACTGAGTGAGAATATATGGTGGTGTTTGGGGGTGCTCAAGTGTGCAGTGGTGTAGGGGCAGCTGCCAAAGGACCTGTCTGCTTTTGAGCAGGTCCAGAGGAGGCCATGGCAATGATGTGAGGGTGGAACCCCTCTGCTGGGAGAGTTGGGCTTGTTCAGCCTGGAGAAGAGAAGGCTCCCGGGAGACCTTCTTGGGGCCTTGCAGGACTTCAAGGGGCCTCTCAGAAAGATGGGGATGAACTTTTTAGCAGGGAGTGTAGTGATAGAATGAGGAGTGATGGTTTGAAACTAAAAGAGAAAGATTTAGACTAGAAGGAAGGAAGAAATTTTTGATGGTGAGGGTGGTGAGAGCCTGGTTGAGGTTGCCCAGAGGGGTGGTTGATGCCCCATCCCTGAAACCATTGCAGGGGAGGTTGGATGGAGCTCCGAGCAACCTGCTCTAGTTGCTGCTCCCTGCAGGGGGGTTGGACTCTGACCTTGAAAGGTCCTTCCCCAACCCAGTGTGTGATTCTGTGATGAGTTCCTTCCCTGCTGTGTTCCCTCAGACCCCCCTGTGCTCCCCTTCCAGGTACGTCCCCGCTCTCCGCCCGCTCCGCCAGCAATCCTTCCTGCTCAGCTTCCCCCGCACGGCCCCGTCCCGCCTGGCCCAGCGGCTCTGCGAGGTGTGGTGGGTCCCAGGGCTCCTCCCACCCCTTGGGGTGACCATCAGAGCCTCCTGCTGACCCCCCTTGTCCTGCAGATCGCCCTGCAGCAGGGCATGAGGGCACACACGGGGGCACTCCTGGCGCTGTGCGAGAAGACCGAGAACGACATCCGCTCCTGCATAAACACCCTGCAGGTACTGGTGGCACTGGGAGGGCTCTGGGGGGGGGACGTGGACTTGCTGTGGCTCTTGCCTTGATGGAGGTGAAGGTGAAGAAGCTGCATCCCAAGCAGATCCCTAAAACGTCATCAAATCATAGAGGAAGGGACCTTTCAAGGTCATCTAGTGCCAACAGGGACATCTGCAACTAGAGCAGGTCGTCCACCCTGTCCCCTGTGTTGTTTTTAACCCACATTCCTCTACAAACTGAGGAAGAACAAGGTGTTGCTGCCTCCAGCTTCTCCAGCACCACTTGGCTGTCGTGGGCATCCCCACCATGCCCATCCCACCCCCAGCCCCTCACTTGTCTTGCAGTTCCTGCACCGCCGAGGCCAGAAGGAGCTGAGTGTGCAGATGGTGCAGACGATGAAGATCGGCTTGAAGGACCAGAACAAGGGGCTCTTCTCCATCTGGCAGGAGATCTTCCAGCTCCCAAGGGTCCAAAGGTAAAAGGTTGGGGGGATTTATTAGGGCTGCTGTGGTATTGCCTGACCTGTGGTGGAGAAACCTGCAAGGTCCTGGAGAGCTTTGTGTCCAGATGTTCTTTGGCTGCTCTTTTTAGTACCCAATAATTTGGAATTAGTGTTGTCTTCAGTTCATTTTGCAAGCGTCCAGATGTTCCTTGCTGGTCCATTCACCACCAGGCCCCCCTGAGCTCTTCCCTTTGGGTTCCCCCCAGGCACAGGCTAGGAATGGACCCCACGTTGCCAGCCCAGCTCCTGGTGGGCGACGAGGACCTGCCACACCTCAGGGGGACAACTGCCTTCAACTCCTCCTCCCACCGCTTCCACCACATCCTGCACCTCGCCATCTCCTCGGGGGAGCAGGAGAAGCTTGCCCAGGTAGGGCAGCCAAGAAGGAGAGCCAGGCCCCTTCCTCTGATGCAACCATCCACCGGGTCTCAAGCTGCATCTAATAATTCCAGGGTCTACATGAGAATTTCCTGCACATGAAGCTGAGGGACTCCAGTTTGAGCTCGGTGTGCCTGGCCCTGGAGTGGTTGGGCTTCTCTGACCTGCTGGGCCAGGCTGTGCTGCACAGGCAGAGCTTCCAGCTGCTGCGTTACCTGCCCTTCCTACCCGTGGCCTTCCACCTGCTCTTTGCAGCCACCTCCATCCCCAGGCTCTCTTACCCCAGCAGCCAGCACGAGGTAAGGGCTGGTGGCCACGTGCCTCCAGATCTGGGGCACCCATGGGGACATCTGTGGTTGCAACCATGGCTGAGTTGTCCCTGCTCTCTCCACACAGGCCCTGGCCAAGCTGAACCACATGCAGAACCTGGTGGTGTCCATGGTGTCAGGGGTCACGCCCGGTGCCCGCAGCCGTGTGGGGCAGCAGGTCCTCATCTTGGAGGTGCTCTGTCTTCTGCTGGACATCGTCGCCCCCAAGCTCCGACCCGTGAGTGTGGTGGCAGTGAGAGGGTGGTGTCCCCTCTGCAGACCCCCCTGTGAGGGCTGGGATGTGTCTCCTTACCCTTCATAGATTGATTGAGGCTGGAAGGGACCTCCAGAGCTCATCTGGTCCAACCTCCCTACACCAGCAGGGACATCTCTACCTAGGGCAGGCTGCTCAGAGCCCCAGTAAGCCTGACCTTGAATGACTCCAGGGATGGGGCCTCTACCCCCTCTCTGGGCAGCATTCATCACCCAGGCTGAGCTCTCCTGGACCTCTCTCCCAAATTTGGGGTTGATTTGACGTTGCAGCTGGTGCAGAAGTTGGAGGGAAGCTTGAAAAGTCCCTTCCAAACCACTCTACGATCCTATATAGAGACAAATCCCATGCTTTGGGTTATTTTATGTTGAGAAGTCCTTCTGGCTGAGTGATGCTCTCCCCGTGCTGGGCTCCCCAGGTGAACACCCAGCTCTACAGCCTGAAGGAGAAGCAGCAGCTGGCAGACCTGGTGAGCACCATGCTGGCCTACAACCTCACCTACCACCAGGAGCGCCTGCCCGAGGGCCAGTACGTCTTCAAACTGGACCCGTGAGTCACTGAGTCATGGGATATTTGGGTTGGAAGAGACCTTTGAGCTCATGGAGTCCCACCACTAACCCCTGGCCCTCAGCACCACATCTCCACGCCTTGGAAACCCCTCCAGGGCTGGGGACTCCACCACTGCCCTGCCCAGCCTGGCACAGCCCTTCACAACCCTTTCAGAGAAGACATTTTCCCAAGTCCCAAGGCTGGGGAGAAGGTGCCAGGGCCAAAAACATCAGCAGAGGGTTCAGGAAGGAGTCATCCTGGGAGCATCATGGCATCGAGCTGGTTTCTCCCAGGGGTTTTCTCCAGCTGCCCGTGCTGGGGTGGCTGCAGGGACCTGCCTGTCTCCCACAGCAGCTCTTTGGGGATTATTTGCTTTTTTGCCTTGTTTTTCTCAAAAAGGAGGATCCCAGGAGGCTGAAACGGGGCTGGTTTTGCTTTAATGGGATTAAAGGAAGGGAAGCAGCTGCCTCTGGCTCTCACCAGAGCTGGCAGAGGAGGGACCAACCCTGGCAGGGGCTGGTGACAGCAGAGCAGGTCCTCCTGGGCATGTGGCACATGGGAGGTCACCATAAATTCATATATTAACAGCTAGACTTAAATCTCCCTCTGCTTTAAGGACATATAGAGCCTTAAACACCCAGTGAAGCAACACAGACCTGACCCCAGCTCGGAGCAGCATTAATGCCTTCCTGGGGCAAAGCTAATTACAGCAATTAGCCTCTGTTAAATCAAGCAGCTGGATATCATTACACTGAAGCTCTTTATTATTATTTTTCCACCCTCTCCAGGAGCTGGAGGGAGGTTTTGCCCTCCCCACGCTGGGCTGTGCCACCAAAACCTGGGACCTTGGGCCAGGCACGTGGCTTTGCTTCACTTTGGGGTTTTTTGGGCAAGTTTTGAGCCTGTCTTCTGGCCTTGTGCAGGGGACCAGAGGGTGTCACCTCCTGGGAGTCTCATCTCAGCATCTCCCTTTCAAGCAGAGCTGGTGTCAGCAGCAAAATCTCTGGAAAACTTTGTAAATCTTCAATTTGGCAGCTGGTTTATAAGTGGCTGCAAAGCCACCTGAGGCAGGAGTTTGTTGCTTTGATTTTTAGGGGAATAATCTTGAATTGTGAGTAAAGCAGGAGATATTTAGAGCTGGCAGAGGCACCTCCTGACTGAGGCTTTTGCTGTGCTGAAACAAACCCGACTCCAGCTCTTGTGCACCAGCCTCACCACGAGTTCAGCTGCTCTGATTAACCAAAAATCACTGTTTGTGGCTATCTCTTAATTAAATGACTCCCCACGGGCACTTTGGAGTTCACACAAAGGGTCATGGAGCTGCTCATGCCCAAGCTGTGCTGCTACAGCAGCTTTTCCAGGGCAATCTGCTCAGCACCTGCAATTCCTTCTCCTTGCATGAAAACCAAGAGTAAAATATTTATTAATCCCTGCTCTGCACCAACCTGGCACCTTCTGGTGCTGCCAACCCACGTGGAGAGACACTGAGGCTGGGAGGGCTGGTGCTGGGAGCCTGGTGGTTCTCCCCGTGCCTGGCTGCAGTTTGCATGATGCTCTTTTCTTTTTAATATTGATTTCTTCTCTTTCCTTGGCTTGCTCCTCTCCATGCTGCAGGAATGTGGAGGATGTCTGTCGCTTCCCAGACCTCCCAGCTCGCAGGCAGTTGACCTACCAGGCCAAGCAGCTCATTGCCAGGGAGGTTGAGCTGGAGAAGATGAGGAGGACAGAGGCTCTGCTGCAAGCAAGGAACCTGGGAGAGGTAGGGAAGGCTCCAGGGGATGCTGGATAAAGCCCTTAGGGCTGGGTGTGGGGAGCTGGTGTTTAAAGCAGGCAGCAGCTTTTGCTCTGCAAAGTGGAAATCCAGGATTAACCCCCCCCCAGGAGCTGCAGCCACCACATCTGTGCTGGGGGGACGTGCCCAAAGGGCTCATCTCTCCACAGCTCCTGCAGGAGGAAGAGCTCGCTGGGAGTTAAAGCTTTTAACCCCTTGGCTCTAACAAGGCTTGGGGTGAGGTGGGGATTTTAGTTTGGCTGCCATTTGTAGGTGTCCATGGGGGGCTGACCTGCTCTCTCCTGCCTTGCTGCTTCCCTCTGATCCTCCCAGCAGCCCCAAACCCCCCGTGAGGAGCAGAATTACTCAGCCCACCACCAAAACCCTCCAGCAGGAGGCTGGAGAAGGTGGAAAAGGCCAAAAACCAGCCTTGGGTGTAGCTGGTGCCTGCCCTGCCCTGGTGCTGTGGGGATAATTAATCCCTGAGAGCCCTTTCTGGCAGCACAAGAGCTTCCTCAGGGGGCAGAGAGATGCTGCAAAAACATCTCTGAAGGCTCCTTGTTTACTCCGGGAAGCCCCAGAGAAAGGGGCACCAAACTCCTACACCCCAAGTGCTGCCAGGGAAAGAGAAAACAGTGAAAAAACCCCAACTCTGAGCTTGGACAACCCCGAGGGGACCCTCACTCAGGGTTTGCTCTTCACAGGAGCCCAGGAATGACCTCGGGGAGCGAGGGGACACGGGGCTGGTTGAGCCCCCCAACCACCAGCAGCGCCTGGAGCACATTGTCCGGAGGGCAGCAGTGGAGGACAAGGTGAGGGGCTGTTTTTTCTCCCCCCCATTTCCTACCAGCCTTTCCCTTGGCTGCCAGAGACTCTCTGTCTCCGTTGGTATTTATTTATTTTTAGTGCAGTTTCTTTTAATAGAGTAGTTGGGGCACCACGTGTCCTGTAAGTGCTTCGCTGGGATGAGTTGGAGCTGGGGGACAGTGGTGGACGTGCCTCAGGGAGCTCTCAGGGGGTGGGGAAGGGAAGAGGTGGGGATAATTTGGGGGGAAATAGCTGAATTTGGGCTCTGGGGAAGCTGCAAATGGGCTGGGGGGCTGCAGGGAGACCATGCACTGACTCAGGGTGAGCTGGGCTGGTCCCACCCTGAGCATCCCAACAGCAACCAAGAGGTGGTCCCGTGTCACCACCTTCTCCACAGCCTCAACTTCCAGCCCTTGGCTGCCCAGAAAACCCCGTTTGAGCACCAGGAGCTTTAAAGTTGGTCTTTCCCCCCCCATTTTTGAATGCAGTTTGCATTTTCCCCAGGAGGATTTGCATCCAGCTTGGGGGGATACTGGAAGGGGAAAGGATGATGGAAGGGTGGTGGCCATGGAGGGGACCCTTCTGCATGTTTTAGGCACCACCTAGGGCTGACTTAGCTTAAAACTGGGCAGAGTCTGAGCTGCCAGGGAGAAACAAACCCAGTTTTAGGTTGTCTCTGAACATGACCACACTCACCTCCTGCTTCTTGCTCTTCACAGCCTGAGACCGACTTCTTTGGGCGACCAATTCAACGGAAGGAGGTGGCCCCAGCCCTGGGTAGGTGGCCCCAGCCCTTGGTAGATGGCAAAGGGACAGGGTGGCCATGAGTTGTCCCAGCCCCGGGTCAGAGCAGAGGAATGGGGTGGCCCTGGGTGGGTTCCAGAGGGATGAGGGGACTGTGGATGCTGCCAGGGGGGGTTCCCTGCATTCACAGAACCCAGACCCCACACAGATGCTCTGTCCCCAAGCTCTGCACCCCAGGGGAGGGGAGATGGAGCAAAGTGACCCCACCACAGCAGGCAGGGGGGGTCCCATGGGCAGCTCAGTGGATTCTGGCAGCAAACACCCAGAGCTGGGGAGCAGGGTTGTGGGTACCTCAAGAGCTCCCAGGATCCAGGACCTGGGAGCATCATCTCTGCCCCTACAAACCCAGGGGCAGCCCCCAGCCCCTGCAGCTTCTAACTTTAGGAATTTCTGCCATCCCACAGCCCCTCAGGATTCCAAGGAAGAGTCGATTGAGAAGCAGATGGGGAAGGCCGTGGGGAAGAGTGATGTGTGGTTCAGGTTTAATGAAGGGTTTTCCAACGCTGTCAGGAGGAACATCTACATCAGGGACCTGCTCTAGCTGGCCAGAGGTGAAACCCAGGAATTCAGAGCTGGAACTGAAGGGATAAACTGGTTTTTGACTTTCTAACCCATGGGTGAGGCTTTTGTGCATGACTCTCATTTGGTTTATTTTTTGTAGTTTTGTTAAAAAAAAGAATAAAGCATAAAAATATAAAAAAAATCACCACGAAGCATTATTCTGTTTATTTCACTTACAAACCCTACGTTGCCATATTTTGCCTGTTTGGCTGCAAAATTATATCCTGCAATATACAAAAGAATGTGTGAAAGTCACTGAAAAGGTTTTTATAAAAGTTTTTCTTCCTTTCTGAGTCGAAGACACTTTATGAGTGAAGACCTGGGGCTGGAAACTGCAGCCAAACCCCAGAGGAACCGTCTCTACTCCTGTCCCCCCACCCTGCCCACCCCCCTTATATAAAAAAAACCCCATTTCTACTCCTAAAAAATAATAAGACAAGGGCAGGTAGGGTTTTTTTGTTCAGGAATTCATATTAGGAAGCTGGCTAATAAAAAAGTACATTCAGCATGGGGGAGTGAGGGGCTGGGGGGGCTGGTTCTGGGCAGGGGCTGAGCCCTCAGAGGATGGTGCATTTGCCTTTCTCCACCCAAGGGTTGTTCTTCATCAGCTCCGGGTTCAAGAAGGGATCTTCTGGGATTCCATCCTCGATCCACTTCACAAACCTGTGGGGAGGGGAGACGAGGGGTGGGGTGGGTTTACCCCAGTGTTTTCTCCCCTGGGAGGGATGCAGAGCAGCAAAATGGGGGTGGTGACTGGTGGTGGCAGCTGGACCAGTGCAAGACCCCCCATGCTGGTTTTTGGAGGTAAGCACAAGTTTAATAACAGCTTTTTTCCCCCCCCCTATTGAGCTGTGGGCAAGAAGATGGGTTTTGCTTTGTGTTTTATAATTTATTGCTCTTTTTCTCTCCTCCTCCCTCCTTCTAAGAGGCCAGTGGGTGATGAGGACAGGGGCTGGGTTAACTTGTGTTTCAAGCATCTCTAACCCCACCTTGTTTGGGGAGTCCCCGGTGGTTTGGAGGGGGGATGTCTGAGGGGCATGGGGATGGGAGGGGAGGGAGGGTGGGCACCCACTCACTCAGGTATTGTCTTGGAGGACATCTCCCTCTTGTAGGCCAGCTGGTACTTCAGGCTCTCCACCTCCTTCTTCCACTGGGGAAGGTCCCACTCGTCCATGGTGGCAGCAGGGGGCTCTGAAGGGCTGCAAAGGAGGACGTTGATGCTCTATCCCATGGCTTCATCCTGCTCCAGCCCCCCCACAGCTCTGCACCCCACAAAGAAGGAGTCCTCCAGAATGGGGACATGGTCGAGGGGAGGTTTCCAACCCCATGGAGGAGATCCAGGAGCTTTTGGGGATGTTCTTACCTGAGGCACAGGTGAGTGATCTCCTGTATCTGCACCGTGCCCACGGGCACACGCAAAACCTCAGGACCTGGCCAGATTTGACTGGGATTTGAATGGTTGGGAGGGGGGGAGAGTAGCAAATAGCAACTAGAGGCTGGGTGGGGATATGGGGGGTGTCTGTCCTTCTCCTGCCTGGCCACCAGTGCAGCCAGGAGGGATTTGAGGCTGTGTAGGCTGTCCACAGCTCATCGGGAGAGCAAGATAGACCACCCTGGCCCCCCTCAGATCCTCTCTCCAGCTGTGCTGGTTAAGGACGGGGAAACTGAGGCACAGCAGCTGACGGGGCACAAACTGTGACCACAGGTACATGGGACCTTCTGTGAGCACCTGGCTCCCTGTGGCACTCCAGGAATTGGGGGCATAAAGGGCCCTTCTCCTGCCCGTGACCCCAAACCCTCCAGCATGCAGAGACTCCGGGCAGCATCACTTTGCTCTTGGGATGGTTGGGGTGCCCACACACCCTGTCCTGCACCCCAGACCAGAGCTGGGGGTGCTGGGGAGGGGGTTGCACCAGCTCCAACCATACACGGATATAGCTTGGCACCTGTACAGGCTGCCCCATCCCAGCTTCTCCACAGAGCAGCCTCCCAAAATTAATTGGCCATGGGCTAAGGGTGAGCACCCAGAGCCCAGCATCCCCCTGCACCCACGGAGAAGCCTCCCCAGCTCTCTGGTCTTTACTGGTGGCTCTCCCGGAGGCATCTGAGGACCAGCATCCTCATCCCTACTCCAGCCACCCCCAGTAGCATCCCAGCACCGCGGAAAAGTCTTCCACCTACCTTGGCTGGAGAAGGTGTCAGTGGGGAGTGGGGGCTGCGTTTGTCCCCAGCAGCAGCCCTGGCCTTGCCCGCGCTGCTCCCCTGGCTCCCGGCGAGCCCAAATCCTCTCTGTAATCTATTAATGCACGGCTGGTCCAGCTGCCTCCGACACGGCAGGAGCTGGATAATGGGAACGTCCTCCCCCCACCCCCCAACCCCCTCCCCGCTCCCGGGGGATTTGGCTCCGCTGAACGTGAGCGCTGGGGATGGATGGAGCCAACGTCCTGGTACCTGGAGCGGCTGAAATGAGGTTACTCCGGCCTCCCCCAGAGTCCTAAAGGACAGACGGGCCCTGGGGGGGGCTGGGAGGGAGGGGAGGGGGTAAAGTGATGGGGCAGAGGCACCCAAGGGAGGCCCTTATTGCTGCCTGCAGCCCTTGAAGGGCTTGAAGCCCTTTCTACATCTTTTCCTTCATCCTTGCCTGCATCCATCCCTCCATCCCTGCCTGAATCCCTTTCTACAGCTCTTCCCCCATCCCTTCCTGCATCCCTCCCTTCATCCCTGCCTGTATCTCTCCCTACATCTCTTCCTACATCCTTTTCTGCATCCCTGCCTGTATCCCTTCCTCTATCTCTTCCTACATCCTTTCCTGCATCCTTGCCTGCATCCTTTCCTTCATCCCTGCCTGAATCCCTTCCTACATCTCTTCCTTTCCTCCTTTCCTGCATCCCTGCCTGCATCCTTTCCTTCATCCCTACCTGAATCCCTTCCTACATCTCTTCCTACATTCTTTCCTCCTTTCCTGCATCCTTGCCTGAATCCCTTCCTATATCTCTTCCTACATTCTTTCCTCCTTTCCTGCATCCCTGCCTGAATCCCTTCCTACATCTCTTCCTACATTCTTTCCTCCTTTCCTGCATCCTTGCCTGAATCCCTTCCTATATCTCTTCCTACATTCTTTCCTCCTTTCCTGCATCCCTGCCTGAATCCCTTCCTACATCTCTTCCTACATTCTTTCCTCCTTTCCTGCATCCTTGCCTGAATCCCTTCCTATATCTCTTCCTACATTCTTTCCTCCTTTCCTTCATCCCTGCCTGAATCCCTTCCTACATCTCTTCCTACATTCTTTCCTCCTTTCCTGCATCCCTGCATGTATCCCATCCTACATCCCTTTCTATATCCTTTCCTACATCTCTTCCTTCATCCCCTCCACCCTGCATCCCATCCTATATGCCTGCATCCCCCCAAAACCAGTCACCCCATGACTTCCTCAGATTTCTTATTTTTTTTCCCCAGTTCCATGGTGCTGGTAGAGCTGGAGGGGAGACAGGACAGGGAGGCAGCTGGGGGGAAAAAAAAAAGAAAAAAGAACATTAAAAAAAAAGGAAGGAATGATGCCAAAAGGGAGCAGCTGGAGACTGAACATCTGGTGGGTGAAGGGGCAGGGGCAGCACAAGGGGAAAAGTGCAAGAGCATTAAAAAATAATAGTGTGGGACTTGCAGGGAGGGGTGAGAGCCGCTGCTCGGGGATTAAAGGCACCGTTAATTGATGGAGAAGCCAAAACACAAAGAAGGGAGGGGGGAAAAAAGCCCCATCCCTGCCCTTCGTTAACCAGGCAATTAAAGACCCTTCAGGTGGTTACGGCGGCAGCTCCTGTGCAGGAATCAAACAGCAAAGGGATGAGAACACCCAGAAAAGCTGCCAAAATCCTGCCCCAGAGCCCTGCCCAGCACCCGGGAGGGACCAGGGCCTGGGGCTGCGTGGGGAGGGTTCTGTGTCCTCTGTTACACACACACACACACATATATATATATATATATGTACAGATACATACCCATATGTATGTATTTAGGAGTACATAACTATATAGGTGTGTATATATACCTATATAGAATATATATATACACATATAGATACACACACATCTGTATGTATGTATATAGGTGTGTATATATAAAAAGGTATTTATACATAAACTCCTAGAGGTATACACACACATATATATAAATAAACACACATATATAAATAAGCACACACATATAAATACACACATATATAAATAAACACACACATATATAAATAAACACATGCATATATAAATAAACACATATATAAAAATACACACATGTATATAAATAAACACACATATATATAAACACATATATAAATAAACACAAATATATATATNATATATAAATAAACACACATATAAATAAACACACACATATATAAATAAACACACATATAAATAAACACACATATATAAACACACACATATATAAATAAACACACATACATAAATAAACACACATATATAAACACACACACATATATAAATAAACACACACACACATATATATATAAACACACATATAGGGGTGTAGGTATATAAACACACACATATATATACACATGTATATATATGTACCCACATACATATAGGGGTTTGTGTATATAAATACATGCACATATGTATACACCTATATACATACATATATATAC
>VYZX01013923.1:2620-14319 GCA_013401335.1 Brachypteracias leptosomus | reverse complement strand
TATTGTAGTACAATAGACGAGAAACATGTAGCTTTTTCAGTGTTTCTTTTCATTTACTCCAAAATCTTTTCAATAATTTCTTAATTCAAAATGAGAAAGGTCTGCAGGTTCGCTACTAGGAAATCCAGGATTTAAGTTATTTTAATACTGAAAGTAAAATTTAATTTTAATCCTGTTGCCTCAAACACTGTAATTGAAAATTCAATTAAATATCATCCCATTCAGATGTTAAATTTAATGATTTGTTTATTTGTAAATGAAGTGAAATTTGGCATCTGTATTCATCTAAGAAAAATTGAAAAATTAGTTATCACTCAGAATAGTCCGACATAATTTTGTGATAAAGCACCTAGATAGAGAAGTAAAACCATAATGACCATAAGATCTCAACATTACTGATGAAAGAAATAACTAATTTCTTTACAAAATAATAAAATGTGGATGGAAGTACATTTATTATGGATTAGTCTTGATAGAAGTGTTGTCTGGTGGGCTGGATATGTTCTGGATTTCAAGAAAGTTTTTGTCTGTCTGTACAGTGGAGGATTATTGAATGCTGTAGACTAAGGCTTTTGATAGAGACCTTATCCTCATTTTTGCCAGACTGTCAAAGTCACTGTCCTTCAAGAGAACTCCTATACGAATGGAAAAGGAAAAAAAAGAAATCAACATAACTTTTTTTAATATAGTAAAAAAATAAAAGTGATATGTTAAGCAATTTAAAGTGCAAGGAATCTTTTATAGAATATATATTTGAATTTTTTTATGAGGACTAGGCAATATTAAAATAAATTTAGGTAAACAACTGTTCTAGTAAGTTAAATGCAGCATCTAAATGTCATAAGAGTAATCCTAGGTAAAGTTTGAGATATTTTATGAAGAAAAATTTGATTTCTAGAATTAGATACTGAATTTCCTTCTCTCCAAGCTAGTTAGTTTAAACTGAAACCCTTTCTTTAAACCTTGGTTTGTGCAAATATATAGAGTTTCAAGACACTTAACTCTAAGTAGATGGGGAACAGAATGGCACTGCAAGCGTCAGCAGTTCCTTGACCAAACTCACTTCAAACAGAGAGAAAATTTTACTTAGTTTTCTGTAGCTAAAGAACTGCTTTATTGTGCAAAGTGAAATAAATCTTTTTTTTTTTTTTCCAAATTTAGGAAAATAAATGTGGGGGCCATCTCAATTTCTGTATAGAAACTGAGTGCATCTTCAGTAGTATGATTGACTGAACTCTGCAGTGTGGGAAAATACATTCTTACCCTCCAGACTTCCTTGCCTACTTCCCTGTAGAGACATTATCCTATTGTGAAAGAGTTGCTAAAGATATAATTGTGGTGGATGAAGCTCATGTTCTTTAGGCAAATCTTCATTTTTGATGATAGTTCTTCTGGAGCTTTTAGTAAAGGTAAAGGTGGGCATGCAAACTTCTGTACACGGTCTCTGAGCTCAGTTTCAAGGATATCTCCTGAGTGTTTCACTTGCATCTACAGTACTTTGATGTATCTGTACTAGTCCCACCTCTCAAGAATGTATATGTATTTCTAACATTTATAAAATTAGTAATTGCTCTTCTTTTTTTATATTATTTTGATAATTAACATGTACTGAAGGAAATCTGTTCAGTTTTCAATATATATTTATCCATATATCTTAGTTAGCTATTTTTGTAATGCAAATTTTCAAATACATTCTTGTCCTATTATCCATAGATTGAGTTTAAAAATGAAAGCTAGGTTGATATTTGGGGCAAAGAACATTCAGCACTGTTGATTTGGTTCAGTTTGCCCAGTACTTAACATTATGTTTTTACCCTAGAGGGGAATTGCTTAGTTCACAGACTTGGTGAAAAGTATTTATTAAGATAAATCCAACAAGTTATAAAATAAAAATAAAATAGATTATTATTTTTTCATTAACTCTCTAAGTCAAACACAAATGAAATGTAGCTAACTTTGGGGAGTAGTGGGAAAGGAACTTAGAGCCTTGATCACAGAATCGCCTAGACTGGAAAAGAACTTTAAGATCATCGAGTCCAATCATGACCCTAAAACTGACAAGTCCTTGACTAAACCATATCCCTAAGCACTACATTTATATATCTTTTAAATGCCTCCAGGGATGGGGACTCCACCCCAGTCTTGCAAAACCCATTCCAGTGTCTGACAACTCTTTCATTAAAAATTTCTTCCTAATATCCAATCTAAACTTCTCTTGATGCAACTTGTGGCCATTTCCTCTTGTCCTATCACTTGTTCCTTGGTTGAACAGACTGGCCACTAACTCTCCACAGCCTCCTTTCAGGTAGTTGTAGAGTGCAATAAGGTCTCCCCTGAGCCTCCTTTTCTCCTGACTGAAAAACCCCAGCTGCTCATCCTAAGATTTGTTCTCTATACCCTTCACCAGGTTGCCTTCTTGGTTGTCTAAATATCTTTCTTGTGGTGAGGGACCCAAAACTGAACACAGTATTCGAGATGTGGCCTCACCAGCACCAAGTACAGGGGCAAAAATCACTTCCCTAGTCTAATCCCTATATAGAAACTAAGGAAGTACAAAAGATATTCTCTCATTCAGGGAGTCAGAAACATATTTCCATTGTCTTCTGCAGGTTAAAGTCCCAGCTAGCATATACAGTTATATGAAAACAAGTTTGCTATGTTCCATGAGTAATACTGCTCACTGGAGATCAAGAGCTACTGCTGAGAAGGAACTCAAGAGTTTTTAAGTAATATAGTAAAGAAACATTACACTTTTCTCATTATATGTAGTTACAAACCACAATCTTTATTTCTCTTTGGTTTGATAAATCAACTGACATAACTATCCCAGTTCAATGGCCTATTTGATAGGCTAATTATATGAGTATTTGCGTAAACGGAGTCTTTGGTCCTAAACATTGGAATCAAAGGAAAGGTGGAACAATAGGCAATATAGTTGAAAAGTCTGAATTGCTACTTTTCATATTATAAAAGACCTTGAAAGTAGAAAGTCTATAAAACAGTCAACTAAGAGCCTAATTCAAATTCCACCACAAGCAAGGCTTCCAGTAATGCCCATGCTTGCATAAGTCTGTGAAATTTACAGAAATTTGAAGAACAGCATGCAGTCTGTCTGGGAAGTAGAATTCCATAAGAATTCTACATAGGCATTATTTTCAAAGACAAAATATCTACTGATACTATAGGGAATTCAGAGTGAGGTTATTAGCTTTCACTAAAAAAGCACAAATTAATTCAAACTTCAGTTGCAATTGATCCCTTCTTGTGTTCTTGTGCTTCTGTATCAAATAGACTACAATCCCTCCCCCCCAAAAAAAAACCAAAACCAAACAAACAACAAAACAAAAGGAAAAAACCCAAAACAAACCAACAATCAAAACTCATTAAAATTCTACAGTGACTAACCAGTTTGGTAGCTGTTAGGGAATTTTTATGATATCCCTTGAAGCGAATTGAACACATTTGTGTTTAAAAAGAACACTGCATTGGGCAGACTCCTACCACAATACAAAATTCTACATGAAGTCTGCAAAGATGCATCACAAAAAGATTCCTTATATACAGTTGGGCTAGCACCAATCCTGAGAGCAGCTTCATGGGACACATCAGGTCGTTTATGGGTCCTTGCCCTAGCCCAGCTCTGCTGCCCAAAAGAGGCCCCGAGTGCTTCCATGGCTTCGAGACAATGCAGAGGCTCTTCCTTATCTCAGCACCCAATGAAACTTCACAGCCTTGCAAGGAGTCCTGTCTCTGGCATTCCTCCATCCAGACAATTTAACCTCTTCTTGTAGTTGGGCCTTCTTACTCTCTGTGCCAGATCATTCCTCTGTCACGATTTACTACTGCTGAGTAGTTACAATTAGATTTTGCCCGTCACAGCTAAAATATATTTTAGGATTTGGAAGTGGAGTAGGAAAGGGAGAGTGGGAGAAAACCCTCAGAAGGTTAAAGCAATATTGGTTAATAAATGAACAATTCGTTCTCTGAAGACAAATCCAACAGAGCTTGTAGAATGACTGACATCATGTCAACAGGGAAACAAATAACCCAGTATAAAGGCTATGTGAAGATAAAGACAGCTGTGCCAGTCAAATAATCTCCCAAGCCATTTAGCAAATAGAAGGCATGCCACACATTGCAGCCTTTTAACTCACTGGAATGCTGTGGGGACCAGAGCACAAAAAAATAAATAGAAACAGGACAACCAAAATTATTCATTGCATAAAACTACATCAACTTAAAAAAAAAAAAAAGCCTACTGAGACATGTTGTAGATGAACAACCCTAAGGAACCAACATCAAATAAAATCCATAGCATAGATGGTGGTAGTGTTACTGCTGACTAAATAACCATCCAAATGATATGGGAAACATAAGGAATTGTGTGAAGATCAGATTGGATTATTAGGAACTAGACTTGAATTTCCAATTCTTCCTTAGCTTTCCTATAGACTATATAATTGAGCAGCAGAAGAATAAAAGGTTTTTAAACATTGGTTTTATTACTTATTTTTATTTTCCCTTTTTTAGAAAGGAAAATGAAGATATATTATTATCCTACTGAGTTTCTACCAAGTCATCAGCATTATTAAAACTCCAGTATGTAGATTATAATTTGTACAAGAGACTTGTTTGTGAACAGAGGAAAAGAGTAATAATTCAACTGGGGATGAAGAATGACTCCATTTTAAACCCAAATGCTTTTCTTTAATATTTTTATGCTTGTATGAAATCTATCAATATAATTTCTTTTTTTTCTTTATAGCTTTTCATGGTAAAACCAAATAAAATCTTAATAATTCTTAAGACCTCAGTATAAGTAACTATGAAATGGCTCTATTTGAAAATGTAGCAATTGTCATACATAAGTAATCAGTCATGTTCTAAATTTAAAAATAATTTGGCTGATGAAGAAGAAACGTGTGTTTTTCTTGCATAGTGCATTCATTTTCCATAACAAATTAGTGCCCACATAAATTCAGTCTTCCAGACAAATGAATGTTCAGTTAAACGAGAATCTGGAACTTGCATATTAAAGTAAATGCAACTGTACTGATCTTAGCAACTGAATTAACAGATGCATATGCAGTAATATCTATTTAGCCAGTAAAATATACATTGTAAGCTATATGTAGTTAGAATACACTTTTTACAAATGAGTGTGCATTTTTCAATCCCAGTTGTACAAGGTTAGAAATGTATGCATTAATTAGCATGATTTCTTTATTTATCTCTAACTTTGTTAATATAAAAGTTGTCATTTGTGAAACAGTAGGTTGAAGATACTAATTTTTAAAAAGATAAACTAAAACTTTGCTGCAGGCCTAAGGCACATTGGCTTTGAGCCTCATTACCGAGCCTCTGTTTGTAACCAGTAGAAAGAAATAACAGAACGTAATTCAGTTCAACCAACATCTAAATAATCCTAGGAGTGTCTGCCAATAAAAGGAACCTGAAATGCCTAGTCAGGGTGAATTGACCCAGTATTACATGTTTAATTTGATTTAGAAACACTCTACATTG
Source organism: Brachypteracias leptosomus (assembly GCA_013401335.1). Taxonomy (NCBI): domain Eukaryota; kingdom Metazoa; phylum Chordata; class Aves; order Coraciiformes; family Brachypteraciidae; genus Brachypteracias; species Brachypteracias leptosomus. The sequence goes on along the minus strand of VYZX01013923.1, from coordinate 8,796 downwards.
TCATGCTACAGAAGTCATCTGCTTAAGGTTTTGCAAAATGGGTTATGCAGAGAATGTATCACAGGATTTTGTGTTGTAACTCTGTAAACCTTAGTAAATATAACCTGTCTTTAGTGTGAAATAGTATCCTTCAGAGTATGTGCTGTTCATATTATGCATTTAACCGTTATCATATTACTATTTAATTATGAAGTGCTAAGGAAGTTGTCCTTATGGTTAGTAGAACAGAACTTTACAGTTCTTATTATGAGAGCATTTTCTCATCATTCAGCTTTTTTTCAAAGAGAGGTTACTCTCTATTGACATACCTCAATCAACTAGCCTAATCTGAATCTTGTTTAACTGTTAAAGCCTTCATCTATTTTAAGGGACTGTATGTGGTCAAGACAATAGTTGCCTTCTGACCCATCCATACTATATATATATTAATATATAGTTATATTTGCCACTTCTACTGCAATATCCTGGTTTCAACAACCTTCATAATCTTACCACAATCCAATCCACTATTCAAAACTTTGTTTTAACATTTGAGAATGAAATGTGTTCCCCTTTTCTGGCTTCTGGATGTTCCTTCTCTGCCATATGTTTAGGGCTTGTTCAAAGACATATTCTTTTAGCATGAAGTCTATATATAACAAAGTTGAACAGAAAAACTCATGGTGGTTTCAGTCAAATACGATTCCAAGTAGTTTATTGATTTATTAATGACACATAATTAACAAGCAATCAATGAACCATATATTCGGAATCAATATCAACAAGATAAACCCCAATGTTAAACATACATAAAATTGTAAGAAACTCCTTTAAATTTCTAAACAGCCTTTTATAACTAATCCCCAGAGGTGTGAATTGCATACACTTGGATAGTTGCCTGTGTGCTCTGGCTTTGCTTGCACCTGTAGGAGCCCACCCACTGGTGAGAAAGCCCCCAGAGGTGCACACCTGAGGTGTGGGTCCTGTGTGGCAACTTGCATGGTCAGTGCTCTGGCTTCGTGTGGGCCCCGATTGTGAGGATTCTCTGCTAGCCTTAGGAAGAGATTTCAGTGACAATGGGGCAACTCTGTCATTCTTAAACTACTATGGTCTTTTTGTACTTCTTTTCAAGATAGTTTCCTTTTTTACAAAATCTTTTGGTAATCCCCTGCTTACCATTTAATCTAACAGTCACCGGCATCTTCCTCTCTAGGTTTGTCAGCGATTGGGCCACAGTCTCTCAGACTATGCTGGGTAATCCATTCACATCGCATGCGGTCCCATTGCCTATCTCCCAGCTACAGTTATCTATGGCAAAGGGAGCAAGTGGGCCCCTTGCATGGGAGCAATCCTGTAGTTATCTTCTGCTGTTTCTGTACCAGACTTCTGTTTCTACCCTGGAAGGGAGAGAAGAGCCTAGAAAGTCACTGGGCTGCAGGGTGTAGGCAGGCATGTTGGAGGGCTCTGAACCTGCTGGAAGTGAGTGTGGGGGAAATCCTAAAACCAGTCAAGAAATAAGAAGCAGTGCATATTGATTTGAGTGCTACAGGGTTGCTTACGACAGAAGAAGCTTAAAAGTCTGTTCTGTAAATATTTTGACTTAAAGTCAGTCTTAAGCATCTATGTATATATGTATTCACTGGTTTAAGAAAAAAGTATGTTGTTGGGGATGGTGTTGCTTACATAGGATAGAGAATTCATTATAGTGTATTTGCCTTGTGATAACCAATTTGTATCTGTTTATCTTTCCTCTAATTTACATGTTCTTTATGCAATTTGACTAGAGTGATTACCAATATTTGAATAAATGGCAGATTTACTACATCTTGTGAAACAAATCATTCCTTTAAGTAATTGTGCTAATCAAATGTATTTACTCTGGAATTGAATTGGTATTTAATGTCATTTGTGCTTTGAGATGTGAGAGAGTATTTTATTTATTTTTTATTTCTTTGTTGGCAATTTATTTTTCTGTCAAATACTGAAACATGCCATACATTGTAAAAGTAATTGGATGTAGCCCAAGACTAGGGTAATGAATATCTAGCCAATGTTTTCTTTTGAATAATAAAGAAATAAATCCTGAACTTGATTTAGTACACTCTTTCTTTAGTAAGTGTAGATAGAATGTTTGACAAGGGATTTGGAGATTTGGATCCAACAATAAATCAAATATGGTTGATTATACAGTTACCTACATACATTTTGAAATTTTAATCCTCATATTTCCAGAGGGGGATTTTAATTTTATTTAAAATAAACACACAGCAGACAATAAATAGGTGATCACCTCCACTGGCTTTACTAAATTGAAACAAAATGTTTGTACATTTACACATTTTCCAGTTTATGGAACTTATTGTTTAATTTTTTAAAAAATCAAAGTTTTTTAGCAGGTACAGACTTACAGTACCTTTAAAACACTGCAGCTGACTTTAAAATAACTGTGTGTGACTAATGTTAACCTCCTTAAATCTAAAATTGCCTTTTAAAAATGCATAAAATATTAATTAAGGTTCATCTAATATAATTCTGTTTTTAACTATAAACTAAAATTGTAATAGCTTGATGTCCCTAAGAGCACTGAAGAGTAAGTAATGTGTCCAGAGTTTTCTATATTAGCAGAGTTATTTAAAAGCTTTTAATCTGACATCATTTGTAAAAGCAAATGCTTATAGTATTTGTTCAGTTCGAACAGCCTCTCCCTTTAGACTATACTTGGATTTGTGGAAAGTATCTTCACTTCATCTCACTGTGGCCTAAATTCTTTTATACATCTGAGTGAAACAGTGGCAATTCTGTGGAAACTATTACCTTTGTGAAACATTAGAGTTTGATTTGATACCTCTTAAATTTCAGCAGAAGATGAAATTATGGTGAGGAAAAGAGAGTAAGAACTTGCATTCCACGTTCTTAATTTTTCTTGGTTTCTGAAAGATTTTTTTGTATGATTTCTTGCATTACCCTCTGATCTTCAAAGAAATCGTTCACAAATTTTCTTTGAAGATTTCTTTGAAAAAAAACCAACACTTGAATGTTATTAAATTTATTATTGATTAATATAGTGGTTTTATTACTATGAGACGATTCTCGCTGTAGAATGAATTCAAAAAGACTATTAATTATTTTGTCCTTAAAAGCTATGAGGATTCCTTGTAATGCTAATCTCTCATTTAAGTTTTACCCTGAGTTTTGGGAAAATCTTGTCAAATAGAAATGATCATTGCCTTCAGAATTTTTATAGAACCAACTATGTCATGTTTAACAAAGCAGAAGTTTGTGTTTGAAGCCCAGAGAAGTTCATGTACCTGAAATATGTTACAAACATAGTTGAGGAAAGTATGCTCAGTTCATCTTCTCACTGAATGTCCACTTAATCATGGAGCTCATTTCACTTAGATTTTTTATTTAATGTTTCCTCTTTTTCTCTAGCATTCTTATTTTAGATACCACTACTACTTTGCCTCTCCACTCTTCTACACCTCAAAACCCACTCAGGATCTGGTTATTGTTAACCTAGAAAACAAATGTGGACCAATAACAAGACTTACATTCTGATGAAATGCAATGGTGCATCCTTCAGGACTCTAACACTATGTGAAAAAATTGACATTTCCACAGGCTATTTGAATACCCTACCTATGAGATGAACAAAGTTCTCTTTACCATGATTGCATTAGCTAAAGTAACCCTTAATGAGCCTTGCTATTGGCCAGAAATTGCCAAAGGTGTGTCTTTGACCCATAAAAGGATGTGATTTCAAAGCTTTGATGCTATGAAATGTCTGGATAAGAGTTATGTATTTAAGTTATGCTGTTTATTGTTTTAGTTCAGAAAGCAAAATATAGGCCTGAGTTCACAAGAGCTCAGGAATTGTTCCTTGTCTCTTTCCCTTTCAACAGTAATCTATACTCTTTATTTTGCTTCCTAGAATAATCTGTACCTTGATTTATCATTCATCTTAGAAGAGTTTCAAAGGCAGAACTTACCAGATATCAATTTATGAAGGTGGAAAAGTGAATTCACTGTCCTACATTAGTTCTAGTTCATAGGTTTCCGTTTCCTGTAATACAATCGGTGCTGACCAGCTGTGTAACCCCTGCAATAAGTGAGTATTTACACCGCAATTCATGACCATTATTGATTATTTTGGGTGAAAAGTTAAATTGATACGTATTTCTTGGCATTTGTTTCCACAGCAGAGGTATAGATGCCATATGCATCTCTTCCGGGAGTCTTATTTTTAACAAAACTAATTAAAAAATCATGACACTTTTATTTAAGAAGTTCTAGTATTTTAGTGCCTTATGAGCATTTGTTAGAAGTTTAAAAATAAAAGAAGTCTATTTAATATAGCTTTTCAATTGGTTAGCGTTGGTAGAATAGAATTTTTGAATAATTTAAGATTACAATTAAGGTGATAATTGTGTTTAATTTTAAAATGAAATAACTTGTAATCTGTTGAGTTGCTTGTTTTCAAAGATCAGAAAAAACAATATGCTGCATTTACACTCATGAACCAGAATCAGTGTTGTGAGATAATAAAACTTTATTCTTGCTTTCATGGTATTTTCTCTGCTGTTTGCACTGAGAGGATGCATTCATGGTGCTTGAGGTGTTGTGTGTTCGTAACAGTTACAGTTTGTGTGAATCTCAGCAAAGGTTTTCCTTTATATATACATCAGGTATCTGTGGCATGAGTAGACTGGTCTGTGTTTGTGGAAACTTCCTTCTTCTTCCCACTTTCCTCAAGTTGGTTTTTGATTTTTTTAAATTATTTCTTTATTTAATAAGTTAAATTATGAAATTCAAGGTTATCTTCATATAGTGCTATCCCTTCAATTCAAAGCTGTAATTACAAATAGAAATTTCAGAGCATCTCCAGAGGTATCTCCAGAGGATGGCACAAAGCAGCATTTTATTTTCAATGACTGTGTGAAGAATGAAATCTAATTTAGTTAATGCATGTGCCTTATGAATATTCCTGGTTTTTCTTAGATCTAGAGATATTTTACTTTCCAGAAACAAGAAGTGAAATTCACAGTGCTTCCTGGTAGAAGTGTTATTTTGTTACTGCTATAAATTATTAAAATCTTTGAGAAATAAATTTTCTTGTAATTGTTTCTGGTTCATTTGGAACATCTGGCTTGAACTTTTTGAGTACTAGTTCTTCAGGTTTTTTTGTAGTGATTAGAGGTTTTTTTCTGCTTCTGTCAAACTTTTGAAAATTCAGCCAAGGCCAGACACTAAACTTTCACAGGCTGCTTGGAAAATTCCACTCTGCCTTTGATTCTTTATTGAATATAAGCATGATTTTGTAGCATTTAACCTCTATAATAAGGATACAACCTAAGGTGACTACAGTAGCAAATATTCTGCTGCATATATTTTAATTATTGATAAAGAGATGTCTACATTGAGTCCCCTGCAGCTATCAACAATCCTCACTTTAGTGAAGCTGCCAACTGGACAGCTTCAAAGCACCAGAATACCAACAGTAGGCCTGAGAGCACTGCAGTGAATTTCAAAAGAGATTCACAGCAGGAGACTATGGATAACCCATATCTCAATCCTCTGTCTACAGCCCTAGAGGTGACTGTTCGACAAGGACACCCTCCTGCACTGCAGCTTCACATGTGCCCTGGGAAAGTGGATTCACCTTACATCTTTGCCAAAGGAATCATTTGTGAAACTGATCACATAAAGCTGCAGAATACTACTTTTTTAAAAAAAGAAGAAAGACTCTGGAATTACATGTAATTGTCTCACACATACAAGTTAGCACTAGTAACCAATCTATTGTTCCATGGTGATTACACATTATGTTATAAGCATCTCATAGAGTTTGATATTCATCTTGTNACCCCTGGTGGGATGGGAAGGTGAATCAGGCAAAAATAGTAACCCATGGACTGAGATATGAAAAGTTTAAGAATTGAAAAAAAATGAAATACTATAATAATAATAGCAATAAAAAGGAAGATAACAAAAAGAGATATAAGTAAAACCCAAGAAAGGCAAGTGCTGCACAATACCATTGCTCACCACCCACTGACAGATGCCCAGCCAGTCCCTTGATTGGGGCAGTGATCAGATCCTCCCAGCCAAATCCCCAGTTTATGTATTGTGTGACATCCTATGTTATAGAATATCCCTTTGGCTAGTTCAGATGCTCCCTCCCAGCTTCTTGTGCACCT
>VYZX01013918.1:0-13530 GCA_013401335.1 Brachypteracias leptosomus | reverse complement strand
GAAGGGAAGGGAAGGGAAGAAGAGTAAAAAACTTGAAAAGGCTGCAAATACTTTCCAAGCAACTCAGACTGCCTAGATCTAGACAAAGTGTTAAACCCTATTGTCTTTTTAACTGTATACTTTTTCCTTTTGTTTGTTTGGCTGGTTGGTTTTTAATTGAAAAAGGGAAAATCTGCTACCTGTTCAATGTGCCTTATTAATTTCATCTTTAAAGGCTGTCCAAGGAGTGACAGTAGTAGCTACTGCATAAAACACAATGCTTGCCCTAAACTATTCATTGTCAATGAACAGACTTTCAATGCTATGTGAGCTTTTTAAATACAGCAGAAAACTCATGTAAAAAAAAAAAAAGTGTATAAAATTATTTGTAAAAGGTAAGCTAGTAACATGGAGCTGGCAGTGGTAAATTATAAACTTTAGCATATCTGAACAAAGAAATGCAAACCCAATGTTTTAGTTCTGCCCCTATTCTTATTTGGATCTGACAGCTGGGAAGCAGGCCATCCAAGCAGCTGATTAACCGGCCCTCTTAATGCTTTATATTTATATATATTATAGTATGTATTTCAGTTTCAGATTTCATACAACTTAGGGACACAATTTTGTGCTGTTTCAATGTTATTGCCACTATATGTATATAAATAGTTATCTAAAGGTTTGAGGAATAGAATTTATTCCATTTGTAGATACAGTGCAACTAACTGTGTTAAACTTGTATGCCCAAATTATTTGAAAATCCACTTGAAAGCTTGCTACCAATTTTACAGATATGCCTAAATGAATTATTTTTTATGAAACTCAGTTAAAACTCCACATATGCTTATGACACAACTTGTGCTTATTACTTTTTTATAAAATGCAATGAGAAAATGCAGTGTTATATAAAGAAGATACACAAAATTTCTGAGGTAAAAATAGCACATAATATTCTACACTTGACCCGTCTCCCTCCCAAATAATTTGATAAGTCCTTATAGAAAGAGTCAGCTATGTTCCTCTGCCACAGCCAAAAGCAAACTGGCCTTTTAACAAAAAAGAAAAACAATATTCATAGTGAAGGCTGGGTAAAGCATAACATAGCATTACAGATTTCTCAGGAATTATTGCAAGTAAATATCAACTGTATATTCATGCTTCCATCGTTCTCACTGAATAAAATAGTTTACTTACCATTACATGACCAAAACTGACATCAGGTAGCTTGAATAAATATAGCAAAAGAATTATTCAGAAGAAAACGTACTTATTGCTTCATATGCATCTAATGTTCAATAGCATTCCTGAAACCAAGTCTTTAAATTCATTTGTCCGTAAAACACTTCATGCTGAGTATTCTATATATTCAGCATAATATTCTGTACACTTTAAAACTGCATGAAACCTCAGCAGAATGCACACCTATTTTCCATCCACTTTAAATCTTTATTGAACCCATTACATTTATTTATTTAGCAAACAATAGCTAAATGAGCATTTGTTCATGTGTTAATTTAAATCTCATCAATGTTGCATGTTTCCCTCATCTTCGCTCACGTCTGGAGATACATCCTACTCACAAAGAAACTCATGACTTTTTCATTCATTCTTTCTACAGGATGGCAATTTTAGTTTGATCATTAGCAAGTTCCTTTTGATTTTGTCTCATACTTTTGGTAGCACTCCTGCCTTTTGTGTGCAATACATTTTTAGAAGAAGCTTTTAGAGGTTTAATGTAGTTTTCATTGACTAAGTCTATGGCTTTCTAGGCTTTCTCTAATTCCATATTCATTTCAACTTTTACTTCATTAGTTCTTCATTCAACCATTATTCCCTTAACACAGCATTCTCTCTCTTTAATTTCCTCCTTCACATTTGGCTCTGTATTTCTGATTTCAAATGTCCTTATTTCCTCCAATACGCAAAATGGCATCCAACATCTCCAATTACCAATCTCAAATACATAAGATTTTCCACTGATCTTGAGGGAACAACCTGCTCCCCCTTCCCTATGTTTACACTTATATTTTTTTCTCCATTATACTGGCCCCTCTTATTCTTGTAGTAAATTATGAAGTACACTAGGCAATTCTTCCTGCATAATTGTTTTGTTTAATTCTAAATAAACAGCTTTTGTGTGTGTATGGGTGTAATTCTTGAAAGTGGTGTTCTTAACCAAAAATGCAGCTATGTGTTAAACCTTTGTAAGTGACCTCCTCTGTTTTTGTACTTAGGAACAAGCTCTTTTGTGCATAGGGCTAAAAAGTAATGCATGTCCCCAGTGGAGATACTGAAATCTCATTTGTAAAGTTCATAAATATTTCTAGAACTGTTAAGCCATGAAATAGCAGATGCATTTGAATATACATTGATGTGCATATATTTGTATAACAAGATATGCAATCTGTTTCAATGGGAGCCCTTTATGACTAACACCAGCACAGTAACTGAAGGACAAAAGATGCATCGGCAGAGTTGCTGCCTCAAGGTCAGCAGGATGCATCTCTTAGGAACAGATTTCACTTAAAAAGCACATAACTGCTTCTACTGTTACTGCAGGTAACTATTTTCCATCGGCTTTCAGGGCAGATCACACCACAAACTGGGAAGAACTTGGAGAAATGGAGTATCATGGAATTATAGGCTGTCATTGGATGATTCTCTGCTCTCTGAGCCATGCACATGCTGGAAGAAATTTAAATGCTCCCATCTTACCGACTTTTTCTTCTTAGTACAATTTGGTTTCCTACAACTTGAGTAGTAGTTGAGGGTTGCATACTCCATCAGAGCAGCAAAGACAAATAGAAAGCATACAGTCACAAACAAATCCATAGCAGTGACATAGGAGACACGGGGCAATGACTTTCTTGCAATGGTACTCAAAGTTGTCATGGTCAATACTGTGGTGATGCCTGTAGAGAGAAATTTGATTTAATTGTATGCAACTTTATTTCTCCATTTCCAGAAGAATCTTTGGAAACAAACATATAAGACAAAATTTCAAAGTGTACCCAAATAATTCATTAATTTTATTTGGTAGTATAAAAAATAATGAAAAATAGTATTGTTAGAGCTAGTGTTATTGTCTAAACAAAGATTTCTTCAGTTATTTGTATTCGCCTTGGCAAAAGTGACATTTCTATGCCTCTCAATATGCTTTTCCTCAACTATTCCTTTTTCTGGTGCCAGATATATTGGAGGTAGGGGTGAGGGAGAAAGGGAGAATCAAGAAATTTCTGAAGAAATGTATAAAGCAGAAAAGATGGAATCATGGAATCATTTAGAAGGGACCTTTAAGATCATCGAGTCCAACCATTAACCTGACACAGCCAGGTCACCACTAAACCATGACTCTAAGTGCCACATCTACACATCTTTTTAATCCCTCTAGGCGTGGTGACACTAGAAGAATTTCTTCCTCAGATCTAGTCTAAACCTGCACTTCTTCAGCTTGAACCCATTACCCCTTGCCCTATTACTACAAGCCCTTGCAAACAGCCCCTCCCCAGCTTTCCTGTAGGTCCCCTTCAGATACTGGAAGGCCACTATAAGGTCTTCTCAGAGCCTTCTCTTCTTCAGGCTGAACAGTTTCAGCTCCCTCAGCCTGACTAGTGTCCAGTGGGACAATCACTTCTCTAGTCTTGCTGACTACACTGTTCTTGACAGAAGCCAGGATGCCATTGGCCTTCTTGGCCATCTGGGCACACTGCTGGCTCATATTCAGATGGCTGTTGACCAACATCCCCAGGTTCTTTTCCACCAGGCAGCTTTCCAGCCACTCCTCCTCAAGGCTCTAGTATTTCCAAGGGTTGTTGTGACCCAACTGCAGGACGTGGCACTTGGCATTGTTGAACCTCATACTGTTGTCCTCAGCCCATTGATCCAGTCTCCCTACCCTCAAGCAGATCAACACTCCTGTCCAACTTGGCATCTGCAAACTTATTAAGGGTTCATGCTATCCCCTCATCCAGATCATTGCTAAACATATTAAACAGAACTGGCTCCAATACTGAATGCTGGAGAGCACTATTTGTGACTGGCCATCAACTGGATTTAACTCAATTCACTACCACTCTCTGGGCCTGAATGTGCAGCCAGTTTTTTACCCAGTGAAGAATACACCTGTCCAAGCCACGAGAAGCCATTTTCTCCAGAAGAATGCTGTGGGAAATGGTGCCAAAAGTTTTGCTAAAGTCTAGGTAGGCAACAGCCACAGCCATAGCCTTTTTGTCATCCACTAAGTAGGTCATATATGCTAAATATATATCTACATAGTTACTAAATCCGGATAAATAAAAATTAAGAAACCTAGAAAACAATGAACATGGTCCTTTTCACAGCAGTACCACTCTCATGAAAAATCTTGTGCTCAAAAAAGAAAAAAACAGGGGAGAAAGAAAAGAAAAGAAGTTTTGATGCAAAGTTCTGACCATGAATTTTGAAAATATATTTCACACTGCTGCTTCCTTTGGAGTCCTCCACTGCTATTTTCTTTCTGAATGAGGGAAAACAGGCTTTCATACAAACTTCAGATGTAAACTTAATGGAAATAGCTTTTTTAATTCATACAAAGCATCACATCTTAGATTGATTTAGTTCTAATTAATTACTTAGTTTGAAATATCCTGAAACAATAAAACCACTCCTAGAATGAAATCTATGGGGTGTCAGTCTTTGGCTATTTGTAATTCATATAATTTATCTTCATTCTTGAGTAACAGAAGTCTTTTCATTCCTACTTTGGACTGATGCTTTTTATCATCTTTTGTGAACCGGAAGCCTTCTGATAAAAAAAATAAAACTCAGTGGCTTAGGAAGAAAAATAAAGCTCTCACTCAAATAAGTCTCAAGAGAAAACCTGCTCTAAAAACATCATAACCATAAGGTAATTTTTCTTTTTATAGTTAAAGTGATATTTTGCAATGGTACACCATGTTTGAAACGGCAGGGGATGACTAAAATTATGCCATATAGTAAAATTACTTCCCACAAACAGCACTCTGAAGAGAAAAAAGTATTTGTGGAACACTTTTGACTACTTTCTGTTTATGAAGGAATGCTGACCTCTAATTTGTAGAAATTGGAGGAAACTACGGTGATTCACAATAACCCTTCCATCCAAACCATCAGAAAATGCAGAAGGCAGATTATTGCCTGGGCCTCAACCTTCTACCATGAAGAAAAAGTAATTGTATTCCTTAAATATCCACTACTCAGAAACTAAAAAAGCCACCACCAACAAAACAAAAAGTTAATAAAAAAACACAACTCAGTAATCAAGATGAAAGCAATGCTGATAGGAAGTGTTCTTGGAAATCTAAAAGCTATAGGGAAATTCCTTCTGTTTCCTGACATCTGTGCCACCTCCCAATACAAGCACATGTGGCTATCATGGTCCAGCAACCTCTCCAGACCCCTCAACATCAGTTCTGTAGCTAGCTGATGCTTTGAAAAAGCTCCAGAGGCAAAACCCATACTTAGCAATCCATCACAGTAGTCAACTGCAAAGATGTCTAACTGCCAAGGTGTTCACTCAACAGCCTTTATTTGGCCCTTGCTAATTACAGGTTAATTAGTCTTTCTGTCATCCCTGACTCAGGTCTTGGGAGTCATTAACTTCAGAAGAACTACATCCAGACTATGGCATACTCTACAATATGAGATTAAGTTCTTTAACACTTTCTAATCTGCATTCATATTTCTAACATAAATTTGTCCTTTTCAGAGCCACATGTGCATAGAATCATAAAGATTGGAAAAGATCTCTAAGATTATCAAGTCCAACCATCAACACTACCATGACCTCTAGACCATGTGGTATGAAGTGCCATGTCTACATGTACCTATTCTTAGGTATCTTACTACCTTTAAAAAATTTGTCAAAACCTGTAGTGTTCTTCCAGCACAACACACAGTATCCTTTCTACGTGGACTCAAGGGAAAGTTTTTATTTCCTGCTCATTCTGTGATAGGATCTCAGATTACTTTAGGACACTTTTTTATTAAAAGGCTAAAAAGAAATAAAAGGAAAAAAAGCTTGTAATGCTCAAATCCATTTTTTTTAAAGGTTTGCAATTTTTAGACTGATTGTTGTATTGACAGTGTAATATTTTTCTTCTATTTTTACTTCTATGATGACCAGCTTCCAAAGTGACCATGGACAGGAAGGCATGAACAGTGAAAGAAAAATTACCATTAGCCTCTCTGCTTATTTATGGAAGTACTTACCCCAACCTGAGCCATGTAAGTCTGAATGTGAAATACCGGCACAAATCATGATTGAGACTGAAAACCTAGAAGCTGTAGGTAAGAACTAAGCAAAACTAGCCTAGTAAATCATGTTGTAAGTGCCTCGCTGTTAGAGAATCTTGAAATTTTGGGTGGCTTTGGAGTAATTTTAGCTGTTTGAAACAAAGTAGATTCTACTAAATTGATAGACACAGTGATGGTGTATGATTGGTTTTTATTTTAAGATATTAATGGTGTCTATCCTTAATCTCTTTGACAGCAAATCACATTTTTCTACCAGAATATAAAACCTCGTGGAAAGAGGAGTTTAGTGTTATCACAAGCCATAATACTTTCTGGATTATACATCATATTTCAAATTATGGTGAGGGCATGAAACAAGATTGTTCAGCACATAGATGGAAACATCCAAACGTAAACATATTTTTACTTCTATTATTTATACAAAATATTTTTATGATATGAAATCCAATAGAAAAGCATCATTCTTCATTTAGGCTGAGGCTTGGACTTGGATTCCATCTCACACCACAAACAAGCAATGAGCTTTTCAAATAATAAAAATTCTGTCTAGTCTATCAATTTTACATCTAACACATCAGCACAAATTTTAAAATATTAAAATTACTCATATGAGGATATATACAGGGAGCAAAGAATGTGTACCAGATGACGCAGTTTTGTATTCCTTTACATCTACAAGTTGGAGTATAGATATGCACATATGAATAAAACACAGCACTCGTTATTTATAAAGAGAATATCTAGTTTCCATACCCTTAGCTCATTTTATCTCTCATGCAAAGAAAATTCAGTTTGTTGAATGGTTTCAAATGCAATAAACCTTGCCAGATGAAATTGTTAAGTCCCTCACTTTGGAGTGGTCTGTATGGCAAAGGAAGTTTTGCATCTGTTATTGAATTTCACAATGCTCAAGAACTGTCTGTTTCAAAATAATTTTAATATCAGCCATGGACAGCTTTGAAGTAACCTGGCTTCAAAATTTTCAGGTAGACAAGTGTAAGCTGGAGCTTACAAGTTTGTGTGTAAATACTGTTTTGTGACATTTTCATTCTCTGTGCAAATTCCAGACCAAAGATGCTATTTGAGAAGTCAAAAAGGACTGTCTGGGAGATCAAATGATGCAGAGATACATAATGCATGAAAACACTTTAACCTTTAGATCATTGACTTAAACAGTTATTTAAAAGTATTACTGTTTGAAAGCTGCTTACTGAACAACCCTATGCAAAGGGAGGTAACAGGAGGTTCAGTGTTAGAAACTCTTTTGTCAGTGAGGCTTATTTTTCCTTACTTTCCTAAGGGTATGTTGGTGGGACACTGGAGGAAATCTGTACTGCTTTTACCCATGATACACTTGTTTATAAACTTAATTTCTCCACCTTTCTTGTCTGACCCCTGTTTAGAGCACTTGCTTAGCTTTCTCGTTAATGAGCTTAAGATGGAATGGTAATGAAAGCAATGTTCATTTTTAATTAAACATCATCTATATCTTCTTTCACATCAACACATTGCTGGCCTTGATGTCCACTGTACTTTTTCAATCTGCAGTTTGAAGTTTCTCTGTAGTAACTAACTTCCCAGTACTACTACATATTATATCCATTTTGAAAAAGTAGGGGGAAACCGAGATGAAGGCTTCAGCTTAACTTTATTCCCTTCATCTTTGAGGAAAACAACCTGTTCTTTTCCAGATCATAACTTTTCTTCAAACACTTGATGGCTGCTCTTGACTATGGACATTAGGAGAAGATAATTTTGACTACTTGAGACAAGTAGAAACAGCAGAAAGTAATTTTTTTTTCTCTTTGAATGGAGGGCAGCATAACGTGGCATCACAAAACACAGTTCTCATCCAACATTAAATTCTATTTCCAGTTTCCCACTGACTCTCTGGGTGGCCTGGAGCGAGTCACCTTGCCTCAGCCCCTCAAAGTGTATGTGAAAAGAGACTATGGTGCCAAGTTTTCAAAGAACACTTTGATTCCTCTGGACAGTGCTGCTGAAAGAATACTTATGGTCTCATTTTGTCCCTCACAGCCAAGTACTCTGATTGGTTTTGGTTTTGTTTTGTTTTTTTTTCCCAGCACAGAAATAGCTTATTACTTAGTGTTATTCAGAAAGGGGTAAAACCTGGCCTTCATGTAACTGTGAGTAGTTGTCAATAACTTAGGAAATTACTCATTAATTTCAGGGAGTGAAATATTTCCCTGATGCTAACCCTTTACATTAATGCAGCTATATTCAGAGCAGGTTTAGTGCACAGAGTCTACAATTTATTTCAACTAATTAGCAGACAATTAAAGTGGTTTGCCTTTGGCCGTATTATTCACAATTTTGCCATGTGCCACCATTCAAATGTGGATGTGTGCTATTTAAATTCATAAGTTGTGTTATACAAGCGGACCTGCAGTAAACTGGGAACATCTGCTTGCTGCATCCCAAGAGTCAAAAGGCCATTGCCAATTTGGGAGCAACAGAACTCTGTGCAGAAGAAGAGGTGACTGTGTATATGTACTATTTTCTTGTCATTTGACTTTATTTATTTTAAAAGTTATATTTTAGCCCAGTAATTTAATTCTTCTTGGAGTTTTAGAAGTTAGTAATGATAGTCATTAAATATAGCCTTGGAACATCTCATTTTTATGTTCTTATTTCAAATTCATGACCTCAGTATATGAATACATTTTTTATCTGAAGTTCCTCCTGGCTGAGAGGGTGAGGCAGTGAGAGTCACACTGCAGTGACTAGCGATCTAACCTACTTCCATTTCTACTTAATTGGAAAATGGAGCTGTGTGGTGTGGGAAGCCACCCTCAGGGACAGGGTATGAGCACTGCTTATAGAAAATCAGTAATGCAAACTGTTACATGCCTTTTGTCCCTTTCTGTTATGAATTAAGGATAACCCAAATGAATATGGTGTGACTTTGCACAAACTTGGGACTGCAGACTTCTATTTTAAAAGACAGAGTATGGTCAGTCTTTCCTCATCCTCATAGAGTCACCCAATTCAAGAAGAAAGAAGCCCAGCAGAGAGGTATGCTAAAAGCCTATTTTCTGGCCATCAGAGGCAAGTCTACGCAGTCAGGAATAGGCAGTTGTACAGCTGCTCTGTCCTCACCTTTGTATCATCCTCACACTGTTCTGGAGATGGAGGAAGCCCCACAATAGCTAAGTCTTAGGATCTGTCATGTTACTGGAGCCACAGTGTAAAGGCACTGGGGCACTCACATAAAGGGAGTGAGGACTGAGTACTCCTTTCTTGGAAAATAACCTCAGAAAACAGGACCCACATGATGCCACATGGCTTACAATGGTCAGAAATGTTATGCTTGTTAATTTGACGAACTCCTGGAGCAAATCAAGCAGGTTATGGTCTTGTGCTGACCCCATGCAAAATGTGTTTTAATACAGAGTTGTCTGTAAAGTATGAACTGGTGTCGGCTGCTTGTAGTTGTGTTATTACAGGTTCTCTGAGATTTTTCTTTCTACTGATCCTTTTCCCTAGCTCCATGTCACTGAGCTGCTCTTGATTTGAAAGGATGCCCTTTGTCACTCACTAAGAATTAAAGCTGATACAACCTCCACCTAGGAAGATGCCTAAGGACTAAGAGCAAGAATGGCTGGCATATAGCTTCATTGCTTGAATAAAGCTCTGGCTAGTGGGGGAGTTAGACTTAGAAGATATTTTTGGTAATGTATTTCTTCTATCATTCAGCTAAAAGTTACTAAGTTATTAAAGCATGGGAGGTTTTAGGAGGAATAATGTTTGTAACCCAAGCCTTAGTGTACCCTGAATAGATGACTGCATGTTTTTTGCATGAGTGAAGGACTTATAAAGTGGGATCAGACTTCTGGACAAGTTGAAGAGCCATGTCAGCTAAAATCTCATTTAGAGTGAATGGACTTCAAAGTCTCTTTAGCACTTCATTTTTCTTTTCCCCTTCAGGGCTTTCAGGAGATTTATGGTAGAAATGACAGCACCCTCAAAGATCAGTGGTTTCTTGGATTTGTTAGTACGGGAGAGAGACAGACTGAAACAGGACAAGTCATTTTGAACAACAGTGTAAAGGCTGTTTTGTCAAACAAGGTGTTTTCCTCCTGAGATCAAGTAGAGCACCTCTAGCATGATATTTGAAATAGAGCTAACAGAAACAGATTCACATATAAATAACCACCATTTCTGGGACACAGTTACTTGAATGAAAAAGGATGAGGAATACTGATGACTGTTGATCAGCTGCTTAGGGGAGTAGGAAATGGAGGTGGTTTGTACAAGTGGCCTCTCCTATACTGTGTTCAAATGGAGGTTTATCAACACATGGCAGCGCTCTAGAACACCATGCCTGCTACAAGCTACCTTCACATGTCCTTCAAGGAGGTGCAGCCTGTTCACAGCTCTTGTCCTCTAGTCTTCCCTTGCAGCAGTATTGCCCTCTCAAGCCTGGGGACTCAGTTGCACCTACAAATGTTTCCTGTCAGATTTCAGTCTGAAAAGTCAGGTAGGTTGGTTTTTAACAATTTGTTCTCATGACATGAAATGTTTTAGAGAGTCCTGCTGGTTGACTAGAAATGGTAANACCTTAAACCACAACAGTAACAAACTCCAGTATAGGGGAAGCAAGGAATAGCTGGGAATGGTAATTTATATGCTTGAAAACAGACAGGTAGACCTTGTCATAGCCTCCCATTTATCCTAGACAGATTTCTGAATCAGTTAGTATTGGTAGCCCTGGCAACCACAGCCTGGACTAAAATGTTGGTTTTCCTTCAGGTCTGATATAGACCTATAATTGCTATTATATAGCCCTATGCCCTTGACACTGGCTAAACCTGCAGGTTTTCCTATAGACACAAGAACAAATAGTCAACATCTCTAAGTGTTACCTAAAGCACAATGCCAAATGTACACACTGGTCCTAACATAAATGAGCTGCTGGAAAACCTGCACTAGCATAAATCTCTGCAATCTATAAAGAATATTTGTACACTTATTGTGGAGCTTAACTTTAAGCATGCAAGCTAAATCAATTTGCATGAGTTAATATTATATCTCACAGTTTTCTGTATATAAGACAATGCCCTGTGGGGGAGAATTTCAGAAGGGAAGGAAGTCAGCAATACAATTAATTTATTCTTAAAAATGTCACTAAAATACCATAGTGAGAACAAGGATACAGGCATTAACTCTAGAATATTATACAAAATAGGTGGCAGTGTCATTGCAAAGGGTCAGGGTAGTTTACTTTTAATTACCCTGTTAAAGGCAGAAAACGAGAGGCTTCAGTGATAAGTAGATCTGAGTCTGCAAGATGTGGTAGCAGTAATCCAAAGCATGTAGCTAGTGGTCTCTTTGAAAGGAAGCTGACATTTTCAAATGATAGAGAGCAGAAAAGGGAATTATTAACAACTTACCTAGTGCTGTTCTTGCTGGTGTGGCATCTTTTTTGATCCAAAAGGATACCCAGGAGAGAACAACTGTTAATATACAGGGAATGTATGTTTGAATAGTAAAGTATCCCATTCTTCTACTTAAGTCGAAGTATATAGTCATGACTACATAATCACCTGCAAGAGTAGCACAGACATAAATTGACATTGTGGTGAGATACAGACAGCTGTTCACTGACCTGCTAATTTTTTAAGCTTCATAAAACGGCTGCATATGAAATATTTCTTAGTGTTTTGAGAGCATCTGTGCAGTAATGCTCATGTGAAATAGACTTCAAATAAACTTTTCTATTCTAATTTCCTTTAGTTTTAGATAGATCTTTGTGGAAACATTGATTTATTTAGACAGGCAGAGGCTCTCAGTAATCATTCTGGATCAGTAAATTTTTGAAAGGCATCTTGAATTTCCAGTCTTGGTATGATGAAGTATCATTCACCAGATTCTGTAACCAAGCCATACAAAATCCCTCCTGCAGACTGAGTCTTCCCTGCTCTAATTTCAGATTTCACTGACTTCTTCTGAGATTATCTATCTATCTATCTATCTATCTATCCATCCATCTATCCATCCATCCATCCATCTTCAATCATGTTTTGAGATATGAATCTGCAGCACTACATAAGAAGTCATTTATAGACACTAGAGCCTCAATGCTGGTGAGAGAAGTCAGATGGCATGACTGAAAAGGACTCATTAAAATCAGGAGTATCTTTGTCAGCATTCCTCCATTTCAAAGCAGTTGTGGTCACTTGTGGTATCTGTAACCCTTCAGAAGATGAGTCTGGATATAAAGTTTATTATTCTGCTGGCTAGTAAAAAATCATAAAATCAAGAACTCAATAAGAAGGCTAGTTTATCTCACATTATATGATTTTCTTCATAGTATCTCTTCGGCTAGCCCTTGTTATCCACAGAGAATAATAATCTGTCCCTCTGTCTCCTCGGTAGAGGCTACTGACCTTATCACCTCTGCCCTTACTAACAGCTTCTTCAGCTTCATAGATGTTAACTATCCTTTTCTCTCAGACAGTCGCAGTGATTAACAGTAATGAAACCAAACTGAGACCAATTTCTGTACTTTGCTTGAAGTATGTTGCTTCCATTTCAGAGGTGAAGAAGAGTTTATATGCCTGAGAACTTTTATGAGATTTTGTCTGACTCTGTCAGACTTGACCTAACAAATTATATTGCTTCTTGTTACAAATCTTGACTTCCTATAATTCGATACTTGCAGAAGACATCATTTGTGATAGGTAGTAAGTCTGTCTTGTTACAGCAAACCATCAGAAGACTGAAGAAATTGATAGCATAGAGAGATTAATCCCCCAAAGAATTTACATACAACTCACCCAAGTAGAAGCATAATGGGTTCATTAGTCGAGACAAATTAAAGCTTAACCTTCTAGTAAGAGAGTATATGAACAAATGCATTTTATGCATTTTTTTTTTTTACAAATGCATTTAATACAGTGAGTATTTTGACTATAGTTAAATATTACATAGAAAAGAAATAAATTCAGTAAGAATAACTTCCACCCAAGGAATTTCTGAAGGCCACTAAAATGAGTGAACTACCATATGCTACAAAGACAAAGGTAAATAAAAATCTGAGCATTGGATTTGGGAAGAGAAACATAGAACAATGAGTCAAAAGGAAAAGTTTCTGTGTGTAAAGTACATTGGTTTGAGATAGATATACTTGGAAAAGGTTGATAAGTCTGTGAGTGTTTCCATCATGCCTCTGTAAGATGAATTTTCACATTTTCACAAGTACTGTGCTAATAAAAAGCATACTACCCTAAGAAGTTGGACAGTTGTAGTGGGTCTGTC
>VYZX01013917.1:87151-116229 GCA_013401335.1 Brachypteracias leptosomus | reverse complement strand
ACTTACATAGCCATGCATTTTACATTTTGCAGTGTTGGTTTTCACTGTGCCTTGAAAACTCGTGTTTTCTCATTGCACTATATACATATCTAAAGAGAAAATATAATTATTTTAATAGCAAAATATCTGAATTTTTGAAAATAACTACTGATCTTAGACAGCAGCTCTTAGCTGCAGCTGTTTCCATCATGACACTAATTCCCCATTTATTTGAATAGGGCTTAATGGTGCTGTCGTAATAATCTTATTGTGACACCAATGGAAGTTCATGAGGACAATGCAACAATGTTAAGATTAAATAAATTGATGTCCCTACTGTGATATGTTTAGCATCATATTCTGAAATTTCTATATTTGGGGAGTTTAATTATATAGAATTTATTAGTCTGACATATTAACCTCATTTTTATGGCTTCCTCAAAAGCTTCCAGATTTAATTAAATAATTCTCTATAGCTGCACAAGCTATTGACTTCTCTTGAATGTATTCATGAGTCTTTTCTGTTCTAGAGAAAATGTAGTGTCAGGTTCTAATGGTAAATTATTTTTGGCATGTCATTGTCCTATTAGAAATCTAGAAGTCAAGCTGGCTGTTGTGTTTGTGTATATTATGTTTGTGAAACCCTACACATTACAGGTGATTAATGAATCCCTCTATAGAAGACTGTACAAAAACAAAACTTGGTTTTGTGCAGAAAGACCGAAGTATATAGCAATAGGTGGAAGAGAACTTCCTGAAATTGGAAAAACCATGTCAAATAGAAAAGAAACATGTAGACAGATTTTTGGAACTGACCACAGTACATATTATAAAAAGATACAGATCAACCCCTCAAAACTTTAGGCCTCAGAATTAATGAGCATTGTTTCCACTGTCAAAACTTTTACCCCATTCTGATTTTATTTCACATGTCTGTATAAGCCTTGCATTGAAAAGAATATTGGCTGTTAGCTCAATCTGTAGAAATATCAATTTCATAACCAGAATCTCAATGTGGGTGAACTATGCACTTCATTTCTAAAATTACTAAGTTTCAAAAAAATGTAAAGGAAGCAACAAAGTGTTCCCAAGCCCTGATCCTTGTCTGTAACCACAGGTGCCCGCTCTCCCCAAGGCAGAGGTATCTCACAGCATTTGACGAGCACTGTAATATTCCCTGTCAATTTTACATTCTGCTTGGCAGCAGCAGAAACCTGACAGGCATCAGCAGAGTGATTGGCAGTACCATGCCTGATAATGCGAGTCAAAGCAATTGGCAACAGCACCACTATCCCCCTCACAGAGTCCAGAATTTACTTATAATCTCACAGGTGACCTTTGATGATACAAGCTGGAAGGTCACCGAAAAGAGAAGACTTTTTATGTCCCTAGAAAAGTATAGCTGGCATATTTTTTTTAATACCTTACTAGACATTGAACTAAAGCAGCTCCTGATTTGGGATACTTCAGCTGTAGACACAACTTCCATTATCTGGTAGGGGCTGCATGGCCTCGGATCTAGAAACAGTTACTTTTTTGAGTGTTTAATAACTTCTGTGATTCATATTTACATCTTTGATTTCCCCACTGTAAACAAACGTAGTGAAGCCTTTCTGTATCAGGAAATTGCTAAGAAGATTAGTCAGCTAATGTTCATAGTGAGATCTGAAAAATAAGAGTTGTGTACATCCATCACCACCTGATATCTGTTCAGGCTCAGCCCTGCATCTATTATTAGGTTTCCATGTGATCACCATATTTTTGTCTGAGAGCGCAATCATGAGTTTCTCTTTCTCAAAATCCCTAAAGAATTCAAAATTTTATATCAGAAGCTCAAGTTATGGTAAACAATTCAATATTAAAACAGAAAGGAAAGAGGAGTGAGGAAACGGGAACCAATTTGTTTTGATTTGAACAAACCCAAATTCACAGAAAGGCTTGGGCTGTTATACCCTCTTTCACCCTCACCCTCTACTCCTACCAGTCCAGCTGTCACTCCCTAACGACAACAGCTTTTCACTTGCACTCGACATGCATATGGAACACACATCCAAAACCTTCCCCATTAAAGCACAGATACTATATTTTTTTTAGATTTCATAAACTATTACTTCATGTCTTCAGGTTTTGTGCTCATGAGGACTTTATAAGTGCGTTGTAGGAAATGCTGCTGTGGTGGAGTGAGATTTTGGTCACTGGAAAGCAGAATTAAATTGGGAGAAATAACAGGACCCAGTAAAATATACCTTGCATTGCTGGCCTGCTATGCCAGCTCTCTCTGTGAAGGTACCTAGAAATCAGAGGTTTTGAGATGAATGTCATCTAATGTTATTTTTCAAGCCCCTAAAGCCTTTTGTCCTCACATTGCTTGTCAAACAAAGGTCTCACTTGGTGACATGACAGTAGGTTTGAAAAAAGGCATTTATTATTCTAAAATATTCTGATCCCTTTTGCCTGTCCTTTCTTCATAAATATTTCCTTGTTTTTTCATGTTACAATAAATTAAAACAAGATTAAATCTCCCTGCATCTAATGTCATTAGGGTTAGTTGGATCCAGGAGAAATTTTTCAAGGTTTTTCCTCAACTGGTCTTACTTAGCTCTCTATAAATTGGATTAGGTATGTATTGCGGCACCTCAGAAAATCAGAAAAAGTGAAGAATAGCTTAGTTTGAAGCCTGACCACTGCACATCCTTTATGCTTTTCTTCAGCCAAGGTTTATACCACCTAAACTGCTGTGATGCATGTTGCAATCCACAAAGATTTAAAATTCATCAAACAGACAAAGTGTACATTTAATACTCACATGAGGGAATACAAAATGCCTTTCAATACATCAAACTCCTAAACCTTTTACATCTTTCATTTTTAAGCTACATGGATTTTGATTTGTACAATTTTAAAAATATTCTGAAGCCTAGTCAATCTAACACTAAAAAGCACTGTTGCACAGTAAGAAACCAAGAATACAATTCAGCAAACCTGGTATAGTTGGTCCCCAGGGAAGTTTTTTTCCAATTCTGTTTGTCATAGCCCAGATCCATCATGTCATGCTAGCCTAACTTACTACTTCTGTCTTTTTTCCCTTTTTTTTTTTCCTTTTCTTTCTCTTTTACCCTTTTTTGGCATACTCCAACTATTTTCTGTTAAACTAGTGCTGTCACAAGAAAACATATAAAAATGCTCTTTTGCAAACATACTGTTTGGTCTCTACTGAACTCTCCAGAGCCACGGATTTCTCTCACTGTCTTTATCAGGGGTGAATGTTGACAGATCACTGAACCTTACTGTCAGTGGTGACAGGCTTAAAGCTGTTTTGTGCAAGGTGGAGAAAAAACAAAAAAGGTTTCTGTGCCTTGCATCTAGAAGGTCCCTGATTTAACAACAAAGGCTTATGTTCAAAGATGATTAGCTTAAAGGCATTTCAGAGAGTTTTGATTGTAGCAGCAGTTGGGTGTCTTGCTACTGGGTGAAATATGTATTCCCCTGAGAACAAAGGCAGCAGCAATCCTATTCTGCTGAGATGGCAACTTTAATAATTCCATGTATTTATCAGTATTGTGTCAAGATCTTAAGGATTTTGCCCTTTAGGTGAAGTTGAAGGTAGATGGAATGGATACGGTGCTGAACAATCCCACTAAGATATACATGGAAAATGTCCTGTAATGTCCCCGGGGAGAGATAGAAAAGATTCCTAAGTACCTGAATACACATAACATAGATAAATGTCTTCAAGGTTTACAAAAAGAAAGCTGAGGTTTTTACATTGGACTTTAGCCCATGCATAAAATGATAAGTCCAGGTGTTTTCCACCATACAGAGAAGCATTAAAAAAAATTATTAGTAGTGTAAATTATCCAGCAGTATTTTCACTCAGAAGTTAAACCAGATTAATATAAATGCAGATTAAACATTGAATGCATTAAAAATAATAACATGTCATATTTATTGCTGGACCTCTTATAAAAGGCACAACTTGAAACAAATAATGGGATTTGCTGAAAAAAAAAAAAAATTGGAGAGATTATTGCAGCTGGGAGTGGTATGGATAGGGCTTGACTAAGCCCAGTTATAACACACTCATACAGAATCAAAACACCTCTTTGCCTTTGGACATGCAAACATTTCCTGTAAGCTTACTCTAAGTGCCCATGTTCAGTGACACCAGGACAGATTTCACTGTCCCACAGTGATAATGACCAACAGGGAGAAACTATTCATTTGGTGAGGATATATCTATCTCTTCATGCGCCATCAGAGAGATATAGGGGACTTTCAGAAGGAAATGCCTCCTAATTAATGGTAGTTCAGAGCCTTATGAAGTGTGAAAGACTGTCTGGAGGAATGTGTAGCGTAAGCATGATTCTGAAGGGCCTGGTAGTACAGTGCTAGAAAGCAATAAAAATGTAGGGCTAACATGCAGGACAGGAGGGGCGGGTAGCTGGGTGAAATCTAAGGGCAGATTTTAAAATATTTGGGTGCCCTAAAGATATCACTTTGAACAATTATAAGGTCACGGTAAGCCTTTCTCTTTCAATGCCTTTCAAGAGAAAAAAACCCCACATTTTCCTTGATATGTTTACTCCATTAAAGTTGGTGAGTTCTTGGCCATGCTTCATTAATTAAGATCTCATGACACTTCAGGGATTGCCATGGAGTCACTAGTAATATATGCCTTGACACTGCAGTGGTTGTATCAACCTAGTAGTAGGCAGTTCATATTAGAAGTAATTTTCACCACTACTTGGATGCAAACTTCCATATTATTAAGGATTTTTTTTATACAATTGGATGGCTATAAAAGAGAATATCTTAATTCCTCTAAAACCGTAACACAGGAAAATAGCAGAAATATCAGAGAGAAACTTCTACTCACAGATTGATTTTCAAACATATCAATTCTCTTCTGACATGTTTGTCTTATGCTGCATCAAGTGGCAGAGCTGTGCCACTGGCCACCGTTGCCGAGCTGACATTAACGTGTCCCTTGACTTTGCCTGGCAGCAGCTGTGCCCACAGCCTCTCCGCTTCCCAGTACCAACCAGTGCTGCCAGGAGCAAGGGTAAGCTGTGTGCTGTGAGAGGCTGCACACACTGGCAGTTTCTCAGTACGTTGTACATTGATGCAGACGCCATGGACCAAAACCCCTGGTCTTGAGGATCAGGTCTAAAGTGAGATCTGTTTTCATTTTATGTGAGGTTTGGTGATGGTCAAACTCAAAATAAAATAATAAGATCCAGAGCAATCGTTTGCAAGCCAAAAGTCTTGTCTTTTGTTTTTCTTTTCCTTTTTTTTTTTTGTTTTTTCTTTCACAGCAATGGGTTCTGGCAAGTATGGGTGCCCCATGTTTGCCAGAATTTAGCTACACATTTTCAAATTACTGGCCCTTTGTACTTCAAAAGATATCTGTTTCCTGCAGGTCTATTCTCCCTCCTAAACTGATTCATTATTGAAATCAAAGTTTTACACTGAGCATCCACTGCAATTACACAGGTGTGGTATTATGGGATGGCTGCAGCCCTCCCAGGAGCCCCGGAGCACCCATCCACCCCAGGGCTGTACTGGGGTGACATTTATATCAATGTATAGTCTTCTCTTCCTTCTCCCCATTCACAGTGCAGCTGGACTAGCCCCTGGATTACATATTTGTAATTTTCATGTTTTATTTCAGAGCTACCATAAGGTGACCTGAGCTGGCAGGGACTCCCATGGTCTAGCCAGCAACAAGCAGGCTGTGCTAAGCAGAATTTAGCTCAAAATAAGCAGAAGAAAATTCATTTCTGGGGGTGGAAAGACCTAAAAACATCGTTCCTTCAGACAGTCCCTCAGATAAGGAATCCCAAACCATCTAGCAGTCTGAGCTTCAAAGCTATTCCCTAGCAGCTGAGGACAACCACTGGCTGGAAGCTAACTGGGAGCAGCTCAGCCTGTTCTGTCTTAAAATATTAAGACCAAGGGTGTGCCACTGTACCTGGAGAGGGAGATTTGTGCTCAAATCTGAGCCAGGCTTTTCTCTCTCACTCTATCCCTGATCCTCTTACAGTGGTGGCACAGATGGGGACCCTCTTGTGGGACAGAAATCACTGGTGTTCTGCCATCCTGTAGTGCAATTGCTCTGCTTCTATCCAAAGACCAGCAATCTTGTTTTCCTAAAAGCCTTTTCAAATGATATGTGCACATGGCATCTGTTTGCAATGTATATTTGCCATTAGTGTTTTTAAGTAGGAATGGTCGGGTCCGTATGGCACAGAACATAAGGATTGCCATGGTAATTAGTCATTATTTGGACTAGCAGAGTAACCGCTATCAAAGACTCTTAACTCACTCATATCCTAATGTACCCAACGTGTATTTTCTTTCTTTCTGCCCTTTATCTAAAGTATTTTTGCACTGAAAATACTGTTGATATTTATCATTTGTCTGACACATTCATCTATAGAGGAAAATTAAGTACAACATTTTTAGGAAAGTTTGCTTTTGAATTTTTTGAGGATTACACATTTTTCACTACAAACCAACATCTATATAGCATCTCTAAATCACCATGAGTTAAAGGAAAGCAACCAAAATAAGAAAGAGTAACGCCTCCATAACAAAGCATATATGTATCTCCAGTTGATCTACAAAGAACAACAACAAAAGAATTTAACTACAGCTTTTGTTCTCTGAGATATGTTTACAACACATGTATTTCACAGTCTGGGCCTAATTTCAGAAAGTCAGGTTTTTTTGTTTCTATTCTCAGACAGCCAGGATGTGTGTCCAAGCATGCCCACTGCTTCATGGCTTTCATGCCACCCAGAAACGAGTATTGCTAGCTCAAGCTCAGAAATACCATCCTGAGGAGGGCTGCAATATGAGTAAATATACTTCTGTGAGAAATGGTCCTAGGTATCAAACTGTTCTTTTCCTTCTGACCATCAGTGTATATCTAGGAGCATTCCCCAAGTTCTGCGAAGCTGAGGAAGGACAATGCCATTGCACTTGGTGAAAATACAGTGGAAGCTCCATGTGAGAGCAGCTCCATGCTGCAACAAACAGGAGACGGAGATGGATGAGCCTGACTTTCCCAGGCAGCTCCCTAACAAATCTCACAAGCTCAGAGTTGAAGACTACAAAAGCCTTCTCTTCAGCTAGAACGATAGAGATCTTAGTATCTTATTCCAACAGAAGGAAAGGCTCATCATCTTCACTCACAGCAAGTAACCAGGATAAATAAGTGGGACAGACGCTGGATAAAACACTCTGGTCCTCTTACATACGAAGAGGGTCCTTTTTCTCCCTCTTGATGAAAATAGAGCAGGAAAAAAGCCCCCAGAGCTTCATACTGTGCTATGTGCACATGGGGAAGAGCTGCTTTGTCTCAGAACTCCCCCTTTCTCTCTTGCACTATATTGGAAGTGGGACAGACAAACTATAAGAGGAGGTTTGCAAGAAACCCCTAAGTCAGACAGCACCAATGATGAACATGTCTGGCTCTTAGAGGAGCACAAGGACTACCCATTGAGGCTTTGAAGTCTAGAGATGAGCAAAACAGTGTTCAATGATTAGTAATTATGCTAAGCGGGCAGGTGGGAGTCAGAAGCTTAACAGCTTCAGATGTGAAGGCACTACTAGTGCCCCAGTGCTTTGCCTAGACCAGGCCAAAAAATTAAGATCTGATCTTGAAAATGTGCTAGCGAGCAGCAGACTATGTTACACTGGTTGCCATACTGGCTTGTCTAGAGCATTTAGATAGAATTTGTACATTTGTATATTTTACATTGGATTATCATTTCTTACAGTTTCCACATGTTCTTTCATCAGGAAAATAATGCATGATCAAATGGTAAGTCCTATTTTTAAACTGCCTTTATGCAATTGAACTGAAAATATTAGTTTATCTTGTGCTATTCTGTCAAGTAATATTATACTGATTAAGTTTTAAAAATATTATTGATGCAGATGGAGTATACATAACCTGTGTTTATACTCCATTTCATGTGCTTACATCTTGAATCTTGACAAACTTTGAATTTTTGACCATACCCTTATGAAGGATCAGAATGTCATAACCCCTTTAGTCAATATTTTGAAAGGCTAATTTGAGTGAGTAATTGCATTCCAGTTCAGAAGAATATTAAAATAACTAGTTTATGTGAATACATCCATCCTAATGGAAATATACATTCCAGAAGAGTTGGAAGAATTAGCTTAATATCACTGCTGTATGAAATTCAATGACTTGAGCTTTCAGGCAGGGCTGCACAGGCAGACTGAAAACATTTTGGCTCGCTTGAGTTTGCATCCACTGTATCTGCTTCCAATCTCAAATTCCAATAAACGAACAACAAAGAAATCAAAAGGAAACTGCATGGCTCGCCAGCTTGAACCTTGCTTGCAGAGAAACCAGACAAAGCCACACAGTATGAGGAAACAAACATAAAAACGCAGTGTAATATGTTTTCTATTGTTTCTGCCAAAAAACATCAATTGGTCCGGATCCACACAAAATCTGCCTTCTTCTGCCTAAATGTACCCCATGCTCACTGAAGGACTGATGAGATTTAGTGAACTTTAAAGTAAATGAGGCCAAGTTCTGGCGTAACCTTTATTTTGTTTCATTATAAAAATATCACACACAGTCATCTCTTGGAATTAGAGACAAATTCCTTCACAATTAAAATGACCCCTTTTGCTTATGTTCAGTTTACTTTCTATCTATATATTTCCTGCTACTTCCATGCACAGTTGGGAAATTAGAAGATACTATCCAAATGGCTAGCTTGAACAGTATTAATACTACAGCAGCATAAGCATACATGTAACAATGAAATCCTCAAAGGATTACATTTTAAGGCTGCTTGTAAGCTGGCAGCATCATGATGCAGGAATAATGATGATGATAAAAATGTATGGGCTATATACTGGCTGCAATTTGCTGTTATGGGCTGTGTCCCTGGTATTGAGCACATACTCCGTTCTGAATGAGAAGAGAATTTCTCTACAGAAGTGTAGTAAAAATATATTCCTTTAAAACATACTAGTTCAATGAATTACCCAATTTAAGCAACAGGACTTCCACGTAGAAATTTTTCTATCAATTCCAGGCCTCTATTCATGGAGTGCTTCTTTGTAAATACCTATATAGATACTGCCTCTGCCACCTGAGCTACCTACTACAGTGAACAAACCACCAACAAATGACAAAAAGCCACCTCTGCCTGGTCAATGCTCTCCTGGCATCAGCACCTGCAGCCTGGAGATTTCATTAGTCAGAAAGAAAAGTGTACAGCCACATATATGCAGATACAGCTGTTTCTTGTTATTGGCTTGATCTCAAGTTAAGAGGAGAGTTGATGACTAACCTGAAGATACCACGTGGGAGAATGGATGGGTTTTTTAAGCTTGCCAAGTTTGCTTATTGTTAATCTAAAAGTCTCAGGCTTTCATACAGATTGAAGAGAAATTCTTAGTAACAATCACTGTCCTGTTCAAAGTTAAATATTGTTACAGATGGGAACAGAAGGACTTATTGCTGCAGGACAGTGATCTTACAACGCACATCTGGAGCACGTTGTCTACGCCCAGACTGGCAGTGGAGACTGCACGGATCAGATGCCATTAGTCAGAAAACGTGTTAGCACAAAGGAATTATGGCAAGTGCACAACATAGTCAGATGTAAGGAAAAGCACCATTTGTAGATTTGTTAGTCAATTAGGCTTTATCTCAAGTGATTCCCCAAGGCTCCATGAGGTAAGAACATTTATTTTCCTTCATTTCACCTAGGCTTGCTACAATTCAGTGACTTCTATATAGTCTCAATATTTTTATTTTCAGAACTGTCCCCCAAAGCATTGCCTCTGTTTTAACCTCTCTCCTAAGCCTTACTAAAAAACCAACCACAATTCATCCAAGCACAGGTACAACAAAAAATCAGAAAAACACTACTGCTCAAAACTATCAACCTTTACACTGTGACTTTTCTCAACCTCTCATTAATATTACGAATTAAATCTAAAATATAACGTCATCATTTTGGTTAAAAAACAGCACTGGTCAAGACAGGCTGCTCAGAACATCAGTGAGTTCCACCTTTAGGAGGTATGGGACCTTTTTCATTTCCTACTCTAAAATTGTTTTTTGAGGTTTCCAGTACTTGGAAAAAAACACTCTTCATCAAACAAGTCTTACTATACAGAAATAGAAGGCATTTGTGCAAAACCTGATCATTTCTAGTTTATGGTGTTTACCTACCATTAAAAATACTTTGTTCTCCAGTCAGAGGGTATGTTGAATGCAACAACTCCAAATTGCAACTACCAAATAAATTAGACAACTACCAGAATAGGTCATAGGCTGAAAGTGGCTGGCATCACCTGATTAAACTGTTATAAAATAATAAATTCATAGAAATCTAAGTCAATTTGCTAAGCGAATGAAGACTAAGGAAGTTGAATAGTTTGCTTGTAATGAATCGTCTGAGTAACTACCCTCTGTAATTTCAGTAAAAGTACTGCAGATATTTCAAAGTTACATATTTACTAGAAAGATCTTAAAAAAAAAATCTTTTTAAAAAGTAAAATGTGCACTGAACTTTTCTGACATTTACAAAAGTAATTAATTAATATGATTAAGCAAATTAGACTGAGCCAAAGTCTGACTGATTGTAAAGCATGCTGCAAGAGCCACCTGTTTGCTAGAGAGATTAGATACTATGGTGCTGGCAGCTAGAAAAAAAAACAGAATTGTGAAAGATAAGATAGAGCAACATCTATATATACTGATCTTTCAGATCTGTCTTGTCTAACATGTATCACCAGATTATCTCAGCTTTACCTGATGATAGAATTGTCCATAAGACAATTTTGCTTGAAAAAAAGCCCTACAGATAAAGCTTAAACAAGGTCACTGCTAGTTAGGTCATAAGTGTATCTATGAATCTGATTCCTAATTAGGTACCTCAACTCCTCTGTGGAGCTAGCTAGCCAGTTCCCAAGGTCCAGGAAAATGCTCAGCACTACTGGTCTTCTCCCTAGATTCGCATTCTTCCACCATGAGAGCACCGGTGTATGTGCCTGCTACACAGATATAATATCTTTGCCTGACTTAACATTTAACATTGAAGAAACAAACTTCTGGTTAGCAGTAATTGCTATGAAATGCTGTAAAATCTGCCATTATAGGATATTCATCCCTGGCCACCTTTTACGACTTTAAATAAAACTTGAAAACAGAGCAGAGAGATATTTCCTTGTTATCTTTTAAGTTTTTATAATTTGTACTCACATGAAGCCCCAGTTGTGTACCTTATAGTGTCACGCACTAGGTACACATGGAACAAATCCACTACCTCTGTCCCTAGGAGTTTACATTGGATGTATAAGGGGAGAGACAACATATCTGGCTTTAAGTTACTTAGAGAAGAGTAGCACTGACCATACAGCACACAGCAAGACCAGCTACTACAGTGCTAACTCAGACTAGTACTTGGTGAGTACTTGATTGACTAATACTTGATAGTACTGGATTTTGAGATCCATACTGACCTCTTTAGTGTGCTGGCTACAGCACCATTCATATGGAAATCAGATAAAGTGAGCTTTAATATAAAATCATCAGCATATATCTGGATTTGAGTGCAGAGCTCTTCTCCAAGCTTTACAGTAGACATGATGAGCTTGTCTTCACAGTTAATCATAGAATGGTTTGGGTTGGAAGGATCTTTAAGGTCATCTAGTCCAAATCCCCTGCAGTAAGCAGGGACATCTTTGACTAGATTATGTTGCTCAGAGTCCTGACCTACAGGGACACTATGAGAAGGCTTCAGAGAACCCACTTGGTATTCAAGTTAGGAAAGAGGTGAGGACTGGAGCAAGACTGTAGACTTTTGTGTTTATAATGCAGACAAAGTATCTCAACAGTGCTGGTAAATGAAATTGTCCTGTAACAGTACAGGATCAAGGGTCATGGAGTCTGGAGAGGAGGCAGGAAATGGAAGAGAATCCTTTTCCAAAAGACAACCCAAAGGAGCAGATAAAGACGTGGAAGAAGGGCAGAATCACAGAAGCCCTGAGGAACAAGATTCTGAGAACAGTTTATGGTGTAGGAGCTAGTTACCAAGCTAGGAGAGAAGAGCCAGCTTTTTGGTGCAGTTGTATCAATCCCATTAATTTTTTGATGGAAATGAGGCCTTAACGCTCACTCTATGCCATGGAGATTTAGCTAAGGAAAGTATGGTGTCTCATATATTAGATTACCATTATTGAAATGGCACCCTGGAACCTGGGTAATAATGAACTTTGCAAATCACAATTCCTGCAAAGAGAAAATGTTAACAAATAGACATGTCTGCAAAAAGAAAATGTTAAATAGAGAATTTCGCAAGAACTGGCTGCTAGGTATGCTCAGTTAGAAGAGTATATGTGGACTTTTCTAGAGATAACTTTAGTCATGCTAAGCCCTGCTGCTTGTACTATACTTCTGCCATACAGATTAACTAAACACAATATTAAAGATGCAAAAAACCTGTGATTTGAAAGTTCTGACACAAACAGTCCCTGAAAAAGAAGCAAACAGAGCACACATTGTCTACGCCATTTGTGAGCCAGTGGATCTAATGGTTCACTTACTTTACAACCTGCTTTGGAATAATTTGGCACATCTCTAATTTTAACAAGCTTCAGTGGGACTAGATAAAATGCAGGCTTTGTTTACATCAATTAACACTCAAAGACTCACAAAAGAACTTGTTAACTGCATTTATGAACAAAAAGTAACAAACTGAGAGTTTGTCCAAATGAAGTTTCTGTACGACTCGTTCAGTTTGGCACAATTGTCTCTAGAAGACTAAAAACAAAAATCCAACAACTGAGCTGCATTTTCAAAAGGGCAGATGTGCATTTTTAATTACATCGGCAGATAAAATCTCCATTCGCAATAACTGCATTATCAGTTTTGCATACATCAAATTCACAAAAATGACTGCTTTCCTCCACATGCCATGTACACATTCACTGAGTTAAGCTGAAAACCCAAACCCTTGCAGCTGAGTTGACAAATACATTGGCTGTTGCTATATTATTATTCCCATTTCCAATTATTTTACCTTGACTGATTACAAACACATTCTTCTCTACGTGCTACAGAGCGGGAAAGAAAATGTGGATGACTTCAAACCCAGCAACAACCATCATCTGAGATAATAAATGGACACATCACATACTCCTTATAAGAGCTTTCCAATAGTAAGGGAATAAATAAAGATACAGAGAGGAAAGAAAAAGCAGATAAAAGAAAGAAGGAGATTAAAAAGTGAGAGGAGAAAAATGCACTATGGCATATACTATAGAATATCTGTAGTATATAGAATATATCAGCTATACTTTCCAAAAGATTCAGTCTTTTTGGTGATAAATGTTTTGCCCCCTGTATCACATCATTTCCATAGATATGTATGTGTTCAAATCTCTAGGTAACATCAGAGAAGTTGCTGGGTTTTTAACTCCCTCAGGATCAGTGACTTCTAAGGAAGCTTTCTTTTCCCTGCTCAGGTGGGGACCAACACGCTGCACTCTTTTCCCTCTACCTTTTTCCATTATTGTTCAGGGATTCATAAAACAATTTTGCCACAGTATCACAATGTTCTTGGTTACATTTTGTGTGCAGCCAAGCAGCCTGGACACTAGATAAACACATTTTTGTTACTCTAATAGCATGCCATTTTCATTAGAAGTGACACTTCAAAACAACAGAATCGAGCTGCTTGCACATGCTCTTGTTGGTAAGAGCCCTGGCCGGTCAATACTGTGTTTCCTGGTCCTGCAATACTGCAGCTCCTCCCTCCTAACATGGCAAAATTAATTCTTACAACCTGATAACAAGGCTATTACTATACTAACAACAGTAAAAGGTGGCTCTGCCGGAACAGCCTGCCATATCCGAGCATTGTGGATCAAAGGTCTATTGAGCTGCAACAACAAATAGACTCAATTTTGTCAACTGGTTCTGCATTTCTAAACTTGCAACAGCACACAGTAAACGTGACTTAATGAAGTGGTGCCATGGGACAGCCAGCCCAATGGAGAGCTCTCCTGACCACAGAACCTGTCTACTGCCTGGAGACACTTTCGTGCTTGGGTGTTTGAGGACAGTCAGGATGGAGATCGTTCATTTAGCCACAGCTAAGGGGAAGTGGCAGGAACAGAGAGAAATGTGCAGTTGGCTATACAGATTGACTAAGCTGTACAAATCTCAGTGATCTCTCACCCTGAACTCTGGCTATGCCCTCTGCCTGCTTAACTCTGTCATGCTGCCATTTCCAAAGATGTGATGATTAATTGCAATGGTTGTGCCAATAGAGAAGCAAGGAAATGGACTTCAATCAACAGGGCCACACTAGCTGTGTGGCAAACATCATTTCTTAAGGAAGGGATAGTAAGTGGAAAAAAAAAAGTCATCTTTATTTCCTTTTAAAAAAAAAAAAAGAAAAAAGAACAAAGAATTCAAGAGCAAAGAAGAGCCATATGACATCAAAAGTAGCTCAGACAACTGATTTTCATTTTTTAATAGAGAGTAAGAAGTGAGAATTTAAGAAAGTAACAGGAAGGTAAACTATCACTCTGAAGTAAAGAAAATCAGTCTATAATAAAAATCAAGTAAAAAAAAAAAGAGCTTTAAGCATAGTTATAGCATTACTGGTATCATATTTTAAAGGAAAGTGTCATGCGTTGGGACCTGGAGTTTTTTTTCTAGTAACTACCATTCAACAAGTGGTAGTTACTGAAACTGTGACAACCCAAGAAAACAGCCATGTACACACTTAATATTCAAGTAATTGAGTTCATAAAGGCTACTTGATATAGCCCATAAGTATTAATATAGATATCTAGATGTATCAGAGAAACCTGACTCCAAAACGATCTCTAAACAGGACTGACTATAAATGCAGAATATCACAGCACTTACAGCTACATTGCTGATAGTTTTCCAGCCCTGGACAATCTAATAGCAACTTATCATTGATTGCAAGCTACACAACAATTTAGGTTTTGTTTTCCATTAGCAAACACCTCAAATTACATGAAAGGGAGAAAAAAGTTCCCTAGATACAAACATTAAATATTTATCAGCCCTATGTCTGCTCAGTCACCACTCCTCTAAAAAAGTCCATTAATTAAATACTTGAGAAACGATTAAAACACTTCTTTAGAACTTATTGGCACCTGTTAATTCACTGACCCTATGAGGCTATGGCAGTAAATGTCTTGTTTGATTGCTTCTGTTACCAATAAGTCAGCAGCTTAAAGACAAAGGAGACATGATGCAACTTCATGTACCACAACATTGCCTTAAAACACAAAAGCCAGTATCTAGAGGCAGAGAAACAGAACATTTATGTAGACAGGGCAGCACAAATAATCTATTTAACCTAATCTTTTAATTACAGGAAACATCTCATAGCAAGACATACAAGAGCAATGAAATGACCCAGAGCTAGAAATCAAGATGATATATTTGTGCATGTGAAAGTAACACCAGCAGAATTCATAAAAGAAAACCTCCTTGGGCATTATTATCTTTCCATCAGGATATATTGTCATCACATTGAGAACAGGAGAAAAATGACTTAAAATATGTTATTTAAATACAAAAATGTAAAATAGAGGGTAAAGGAAAAGAAAACAAGAGCACAGAAAGGTAAAATTAGAGGGGGTGGGGAGGGGGGAACAGGTGAAAGAAATCTCCCTTTGAATGAAAAAAGGAGCATCTTAGGGAAATGAGGGAGGAAAGAAATAAGGAACAGACCCTAATAGTTTGCAGAGCACAGCACTTTACTCTGGAGAAGCTGCAATAATTTCGGTGTCATTATTTACTCAGTAATGCACTATTCAGTGGAGAGGGGTGTTCAAATCTGGCCCTGCTTGGGCAGTATGCTAATCTTCTCCCACTCCTCTGCAAGCTTTTAAGGATAGCTGGCAGAGAGTCCCCTGAAGAGTCCTGGCAATGCCACACTCTGCAGTGGGAAACAAGCATCTTGCAAAGAACCCCTGAGATCCTCCTACCCCCTCAAATCTGCACAAGTAGAGAAGTGTTGCCTGGAAGGGGGAGTGAGACAGAGCGTGTGTGCAGGAGAGGGAGCGAAAATAATGCTAGTAATTATAAGAGAGTCCTGAAATACCAGGAGATGGATGTAATATTTGATCCTTAAAAATAAAATAAAATAAAAAAATTATACACTCCTTGCTATATATAACGTTTTCTCCTTTCCCATTTGTGATATTCTGACCCTTTGTTCAGATCCTTTACCTTGCTACATCTAAGTCATTACTGAATATTTGAAAAAATTGGCTTCCCTTCCTTTGATCTTCTACTATTGGATTACATTCTTCCTATTCCCTCTGCACAGTTCTTCACTCCCACATTTATTTTACCCCATTTCTTTGTTTACATTCAATTTTACCATATTTCTTCACACTTTTCTGCACGGGTAAAGTCTATGTTATGTTCCAAAGCACATAAATCTCTCTTATTTCTTACTTTGCACTTTTTAACTGATCATAAAGAATTTTTGTTTCCAGAATGACAATTAAAAAAAAAAGCAAAGAAAGAAAAAAATATGCAATGGTGAAAACATATTCCTTTTCACTCCAACTGCAGCCTTAGCTGAATCGCACTGCCACTGTTTTCCAACAGAACTTACATTTCCAAACTTGGGAATTCCCATCAGTCTGTTTGACAGAATTTTCCTGTTTTTTCTCAGAAGGTGTGCATTTTTCAAATGCCAGTAACATACCACTACAGAATTTCCCAGGAGTAACAGCTTGGTTTGAGGGACTCTTATTCAAAAGCTTTAGTTCCAAAAACGTCATTTAAAACAGGAGAATCAAAACTGATTATTTACATTCCGTAAATCAAAACAAAACTATAACCAATGCACTTCAAAATATTGCTAGAATTATTTTCTACAGGCTGATAAATTACTGGACATCCTTTCTTCAGCACTGGTTGGCAATTCTGTGAGCACTAAACAAAATGTTCATTTAATTTTAGATTGCAAATATAATTATTGGAATGTGATTCCAAATCCAAACCACACACACAAAAAACAAACAAACAAAAAAAACAACACAAAAACAAACAGAAAAAAAAAAGAATGCGGCCCATATATCAGCTACACTGGAGCTCTGTGGAAGGGATGAGAGGCACTTGCTCTAGGGTGTAACTGGCTGACTCTGCCCTGAGGGATGGCAGAGCCCAGCCTCAGCAGGGATGGATCATCCCAAGGCAGGTGACAAAGCTCCAGGTCACAGGAATGTCTGTTACAGCATTCTGGGCTGAGAAGCTACAAAATCTCTCTCAACAATCCTGACTCCATTCTTTACAACGTATTAAAATGACAGAAATGTGAAAATCTACTTCCTTCACTTTTCTTAGCATGTTTAGAAGAGAATCTGTGTCTTAAAAAGGTAAGGATTATTTTCTGAATAAAGTGTATTTCTTCCTTTATAATTTGTGCACCATGACCCTTCTTTCTCCTACAATAAAAGCCAATGGATGTTATAAGCTGCAAAGAGTCACAACATAGCATTTAAAATATAGAGAAAGAGACAGTTCCTGTCTCTGACTCCCACATTCATATCCAAGAGGGGTTTTTTGTGGCCTCTCAAACACGTGGCTTGGGCTGTGCTAGCCAAGGACCACCTCGTGTAGATTCTGCCCTATCAGCTCATAAACACAAGAGAGAAACATAAGCATGGTGCTATATATAACCATACAAACATGTAAGATCTACCCCTGGTGTAAATCAGGAGACTTTGGATGAAGTCAGTATATTAGCATCAATGGAGGTATGTCTTGTAACTCTCTGTTGAAATCTAACCTGTGCAACCTATAGCAGGTAGCCCTGTACCATGAGAAAATATGGATGAGCTGTGAATAGTCTTTGCTACCAAAGAGAAGTGAAAAACCACAGTCAACCCATCGTGCATTGATACGACTTCTGCAGGACTGGGTATTGAAATGGATAGATATTTGCTAGGTCGGTTTCTTGCTCCATGGCACCTGCTTTGTGTCTCATTTTAACTTATGCACACATGAATGAATTTCTGAATTAATTCAAAAGATCTCTGTACAGCTCATGGTTAAAAAAATACTCAATTCTCATTATTTTTAAGCAGTAGTAGTGGTCGAAGCACAAGGCTGCTTAGTCAGAGCTGGGCATTTGGTGGTAACGGGTTACTTCAGCAGTAGAGGTTAAAAATTCTATTATTCACTTAACTATGCAGTATCAATGCAGTTCATCTCAGTACATAACAGATGACATGTTCAATGGAATATGTAAAGTATGCCTCCACCTAGTGATGACTATGTACAAATAATAGAAAATAATAATAATTCTATTACTTAAGAGAATCTTAATAATTGGCTCCCATGTTCATAAATTAACATGTGCTCTCATACAAATATTCACTTAGACAAATTCACATTTTTCATCCTGGAAAAATAGTAAAAAACTCAATCTGTAAAAGTTTACCTGTAA
Source organism: Brachypteracias leptosomus (assembly GCA_013401335.1). Classification (NCBI taxonomy): domain Eukaryota; kingdom Metazoa; phylum Chordata; class Aves; order Coraciiformes; family Brachypteraciidae; genus Brachypteracias; species Brachypteracias leptosomus. Next base: position 97,729 of record VYZX01013917.1, on the reverse strand, counting down.
ACTCTGACTTGGGGGGGGGGGGGGGAGTGTGAGAATAAACACAATTTAGGTTTCAGACAGTATACTAAAATTTTAAAAAATAATGTATTTGTAACATCATGACTATGATCAGAAAAAAACAAAACAAAGGGAGGCAGACTAAAGTGCTGTGGATTTAAGTTAAAATAGTCTGATAATTTAAAGATAGGTAGTCTATTTTTAAATAAAATGTTAAGCAAACCACATCTCTTTGCAATTTTGTTTGCCAAAGAAAATATTTGCTAGGTTTCTTGCAATTGCAAATATAATTACATGAAACTCCTAGGAATTTATTCACCCCAAATCGGAGAAAAAGCAATGAAAGGAAAAATGAAAACAACCACCTAAAATTTAAAAACAAAACAAAAGCAACAAACACACCAGTATTCAAGCAAGCCAGCCCATAAATTCAAGTTTTTAACAACTCTCATAATCCATATAAAAATACTCTATAAATGGGATCAGTTGGAGAATCATCCTCAAAATCAAGAAACTTGAGGAGGAGGTTTGAAAAGCCAGGGTCTCTTGTGGAAAATGTTGTGCTGGGTTTTCCTTTCATTTGTACCATCTGGGAACTACCTTAAATGTCTTCTCAGGCTGACTATGCTCGTATTACCATTTCAAAAAGTCTCCCCATCCCATTAGCGGTTCGTGAATCACAGTTTAAGAATGAACTGCTTCGCTGAAAGCAGAGGTATATTATCTAACAGAGAGGGCAGGTCACTATTTGCATTTCTCCCCTTGCATTCAAATTGCCTGCCATTGTCCATTTAACACCTTGAAACATCCAAATCCATCCTCTCCTCAAAGAATGTCAGACATTCACTCCTACACAAAAATTGTGACTCCCTACCATGTAGTCTGGCATCCCTCTGCACACAAATGCGAGGTGCTGCCTTTCAGCGAGAGGACAGCCAAGGCTGGCTGTGCCCAGCCAACTTCAAATATCTGCCTCACTCATTAAAGAGAAACACAAAAATGGAGTAAAGTCAGTTCGCCAAGATTTTACAAAATGTAGTGGCTGAATACAGAAATACCAGCACCAAACATGTAAACAAGTCAGATTTTTTTATCTCTGAGTGAGTTCATTTAGGATTCATTTTCCTTTTTTTTTTCCCTAAGAGTTTGGTAAATTAAGGGAACATGTGCAATGTTTGGGCACATATCAAGATAATTTTTTTTAATATTAACTTGCATTAAGGTGGCTGCAAAAATCATAATGCTTTTAAATTAATTTAGCTGTTTTCACTCAGGAGAATCACAAAACATTAAAGTACTAAAGAATCGGGAAAGCCAGGCTCCTTTTGCATTTCTGTGCTCCCTTTCAGTTGTTGATTGCCAGGACTATCAAAATATCATTTTCCCCATTTTATGAGTACACAAAACACAGCACCAAGGGCTTCACATCACAGGGCTTTATCAAGTTCACCAAATTGGATATCTGTAGCTATAATTCTCATTACGTGCTTTATCTTGAACCAGCCCGTCCTTCCAAAGCTATTTACCCTTTTCCTATCAAACGATAATCACCGTTTTAAAACATAAAACTACTTCCGCATGCATAATTCAGAGGACACAGGTTTACGGCAGCACCATTCCTTCCGAAAAGCAGACGTTACTTCATCTAGCAACCAGCTAAAATAGGTGTTAATAGTAGGAACCGCTCAACCAGGCACCAATTTTTGCCAAAAGACGCTTAAAAACTGCTCCCTGTCATGACAGCGTGTGCCAAGTGACCTGCACCTTGTCCTTTGCAGAGCTGGTTCCCCCTGAAGAAAGGCACAGCCCTGGTGGCACTGGCCACAGGCTGGACAGCCCCGGCCTCGCTCGCTGCCCGCGCCGGCTCGTGTGCTGCCCACGAGATGGCAGCAATATGTTTATGAATAATGCAGCAAGAGGCTGCAGCCCGCTGCCATTTCGCATGCGAGCCGCAGAACGCGACTCGCTTCTTCAGCTGTAAAATCTACAAAACAACCACCCCACAACAAAACAACCACCAACACAACCCTCCGTGCATCCAGCCGAAAAAATAAAGAGCTCTGCCGTCACTCTTTGCTTATGGGTAAGCTGCCTGGGTTGCTGTTTCGTAAGGTTCGGAGTTATCCGCGGCACAAGGTGCTTCTTGTGTGCTCATGTATTTGTCCAGGCCCTTCTGCTCAGCTGTGCTTCTGTCCCTGACAAAGTTATTTCACATGCACATTAAGCATTAACTGCTGTTATGTTTTATTTTTGCAATGCAGAAAATGCCTGTGGCTTCAAATAAATATTTTCTTTTCTGATGGACAAATAACATCTGCACTTCTGAAAGCTGCAGCGTGGCTGTCAAAAGCTAAGTGATTCATGTAATTTCTTAAGAAGCACATGTGTATGAGCATACACAGACACTCATACCTATCACAATCACTCACATATCAGCACTTACATCCGTCAAAAGATGGGCTTTTAAAAAAGTGCGGTGAGCTATTATAATAATCATTTGTAGCAGACAGACATCTATGTACACATAATGTCAGATTTGGAGAATACGGGTTGTGGGCTTTTTAAACCAGCCTGATCTTCATAGAAAACTTAGGCTTGCTTTTCAATTTGATTTTGGAGTTCTCTGGGTTTTAGTGGGATCCCAGGCTCTCATGTGTTATAGGAGCTGGTTGCCCTCATGTTTCACAGCCTGCTATGAGTACCACTGTAGAGGTGATTGGTAGCATCACCATGACCATAGCAACTCTTTCTTCAGCCAGACTTTCAAGTCTTTTCAAGCTCTACATGAGTTGTTGAAGTTACACTTCTCAAGTGATTTTTTTTCCTCAATACAGTGAAATTTTCATGAAATTTTCCATGCAACAATAATTGGAAGGAAGGAACTGTCTGGTTAAGATGATATTTAGTTACGAATCAACCAAAGTTTTGTTGAGAATTTTTTTTCTTCCTTCAAGTAACCAAGTACAAATAACAAAATGTTGCTTAGGAGAAGCGGATTTCACCATTTCTTAAAGTAATAACTTTTTCACAAAATCAGTAAAATGGTGATTAGGCTTTAAATTTTTTTTAATAAAAAAAGGATTGTCCTGATTTTGTAGTCACAAAATACACAAGGCCTGTGTACTGAGGGTTTTGTGCTAACCCAAAGCAGACACGGGAGCCACAAACTGAGATAAATATATTAGCTATAACTTTGTGGCAGCTCTACCTTAATTGCTCAGCTTGTCAGTTTTTTGAATAAAGTTGCTGTTCCTTGAAATGCTTGAAACTCTATGACAGAGGTTGAATCTATAAAGAGGTCCCTTGAAATTCTACTACAGAGGTTGAAGGCTCACCCCTGCCTAAACCCTTTAAATGTGCACTGTTGTAACTTGTCTATTTTCAAACTGTATGTAGTTTGAAACAGAGTACAAATATTTTGATATATATTATTTTAAAAGCTTTCTTATTTTCTTTAAGGTGTCACTGGCCTTATCCATATGAAATCCAGGCCCTTACAGTTTTTATATTCCTTTCATTAGTCATCAAGCTTTGCTGTCGCTGCTTGTACCACAGGAGTAATGAAATGTGTCCCTTTCTCCATCACATTTTTGGAAAGGAAATTGTCTTTATTATCTGGCATTCCTTAAAAAATTAATTACATCAAGCGTCTTTTTTTTGTCCATGTTTACAAAGCAACCTGAATTTCACTTCACTTCACTCTTCATATACTCTCTTTGAGCTAATGTGAGTAACATCAGATCTAAGAGTGCAACACTGGTGAGAGAAAGCAAACATGGTCATTTGCCCAGAGTGGTTTAAGCCTGACCATTGCCGACCTAGCACTTCTGAAACAGGTGAAACTGCACATCCCATAGCTCACAGGAGCCCTGGTTACCAAGCTCTTGCTTATTCTGGATTAGATGAGGCTATTCTGTTTCTCAGCTACTGCTTCTACCTGTTGTGCTCTTTAACCACCAAGAACATCTCCTTGGACCTCAGGAGTAGCTACCGCCAAGACAGATAAAGTGATTGCAATTAAATCTGCCATTTTCATACACATACAAAAATAAATAAATAAACTACCAAGCATCTCTAAATGTCTCTATATCACCTTAAAATGTCATGTTTAAGTCTTTAGAAGGCAAAGTAACTTCTCAATTGTATAATGTTTTGAACACACATTGTGTGTAATTTTCTCTTTTCTGCAAAACTTTCCCCACAATCACAGATATTTTTCTCTTAACTCTATGTACTCTTGCTCTGACTTTTCTTTTTAATCAACAACAAACTTTTTGTATATTGATACACAATGAAAACATAGCTCTAGTGCCATTACTTGTGTAAGATCCTGCTCAGTTTTACATGCTCAGAGCATACTCTAACAGAAGATCCACAAAGGAAAGGTCATGATGCGACCTGCTTGACACCCCAGAAATCTTAAGGACTTAAGTAAGACAATGAACTAAAGAAAGTCTAGTTTCATTTGGTTTAAAAGAAATTAAAAGATTAATAAAGAGCAATTAATAAAGAGCCTATTTTTCAACAGATGTTAATAAGAAGTGATTCGAAAATCTCCACAGAGCTGCACTATCATAAAAATAGAATAAGAGTCTGTCCCAGAATCCTGAAATCACTATAAATGTTGTATATTTAAAGTGTTCACCATCCACAGCTCTGATCTTGCATTTTGTATATTTCTGCCAAATACACTATTATGTGGCTTTCAAAATGAAAAAAAAAAAATAATTAAAAAGACAACTAAATTCAAGGGAAAAAAAAGCATTCACAGGTCTTGTTATATTTAGTTCACAAAAGAAAATAGCTGATATCTAGAGAGGTCAGAATATTTTCTGCATCCATCAGGTTTTACTGAATATTTTGGCAGGGACTTTGCTGGTAAGGTCACTAACAAAACAGTTGGAAAAGAGGAATACAATGCAGAGACCATTCTACATTGTTATGTTACAGATCTCCCACATACATCAATAAAAACAGAGTACTTGTTACGTTAAAAGATACACTTGAACATCTCTAAAATGATGATCAAAATAATTTCTTTTTTTTTTAAACTGATTATAAGTTCATTATTTAAAGAACCTTTTGCTGACACCTTCTAATAACTGCATGATATGGTTAAGTCTTTTAATTAGGCAATAATATTTTCAGGTCTCTGGGATAGAAATTAAACCACAGTCACAGCAGTAACCTCCAGGAGTGGACAAAATGCTGTACAGATGTTTTAAAATCACAACAGGCCCATCTAATGCATATCTAATTCAAAGCCAGCCAAGGTCGCTGCTTACCTCGTAAGACCTACGGGCAAGAGCACCCTCAAGCTTAGGAAACAGCACTTTTGAAGGGGCAGGTTGTAGATGGGGAATATGCTCCAGTTGCAGATAAGGACCACCAGAAGCCTTACATCCAAGTGAAAGGTGTTTGGTTTTTTTTCAGATTGGCCTCTTCTATACAGCATTTATATTTAAAAGTATACAAAGAAACCCAAATACCAATCCTAACCCAAGCCCCTCCACATGACACTCTCAGTGCTTCCTCTAGAGAGATCATGGAAAAGGAAATGATCCCTCCCATGGCAAAAAGCGGTGACTTAAAACATTCCTGGGAGGCATCCAGATGCTATACTGATCCTACAGTATGTAGAACAAAATAGCTTATCATTCAGATTATACTCTTGGACAAAGCTAGATAGCTTCAAGGACGAGGGAGTTACCCTAGATCAGCGCCATAAATGTTATTATATATGAAACAGCTGCAAGATAAATTCTTTCATATTACACATAGGTACAGTTGCACTTTCAGCTGTCTCACTGTTGAGATACTGTATGTCTTACACAGATTTCCCGCTTTGTAAAATACACTTGCAATTCTAAGTTGCATATGAATGAGTAACCCCTTACAGCTGCAGCATATTGAAACAAAAAACAATATCACACCAGATCTGTGGCAAGAGCCAGAGCATCAAACTCCAGAAATTCCGTATATAAAATTTTCCTACAAAATTAATTTGGTAGTCAGGGAAAAAATTTTACTAAAGAAAGTAAAAAATGTCTGTTAGTTACACGAAGAGTGTTATTAAGGGAACAAAGTAGCTTCACCAATTCATAAGTATGCTGCTTATGACCTTTTTTGCACTCTTCATCTCTCTTATTTTCCCTTTTCTTTTTTGAATCATGAGAGGAATCTTCCAAAACCTCCTCAAGGAAATACTCTACATCCACAAGACTTTGTGTTAATGAAGCTCCAGAATTATGAAGCCAGAGGTCAAGACCATGTCTTCCACAATGTCTGGGCTGAATTTGAAATTAAAAGGGCTGCTTGTCAGAATAGAGGATGAGTAAAGTGAAAGAAAGAATAAGCTCCCGTTGAAAAGTTTACTACAAGCAGAAAACATTGAATAATGAGAAAATCTGTAAGCTAACCTAGTTATTGGTGCCTCAGCAGCCATATTAGTACTGTCTGCAAAGTAGACCATGATGCTATTTTCTTTTTTGATCACTCGCATCAAAATGCACCTACCCCATATCAGACTAAGCCAAATAAAGGAAAGAGGAGAACGACAGAGTGACACAGGCGCTGTTTCTGTTCCAGTTGCTGACTGACAACACTGCCATCCCTTAACATGGTTTTATTTAGTTATTACAACCATCTCTCTGTAAATGACACTTAGGATTATTTAAGATTATGTTGTAATCCTTTTAATCCTCAGTGCTTTAAATTTCAGGCTAAACACCAAAGAGCAAACTAGCACTTAGCAGAAATATTTAAAGCATGTGATTTGAACATAAATCTTCTTTTATTCACCACCACTCTGATGAAGACCTAGTGTATCACGTCATTTAGCCAGCAAGAACAAACAGCCTGATATCTTGCTGCAAACTGCTACGTTTCCCCACATCATGCGAAGCTATTTCTAACCAGTTCTTTTCCTTGGTGCTGGTTATATCATCAATGAAATAAATGAAGTAAAATCAGATGGTTATATTTTATAAGATGTGCATATTTTCAGTTACTATTAATGAAAACTTGAACACCCCCCTACACACACGTAATATGTTCATCAAGAACAGAAATAGATTGCATGCACAAATTGGATAGTGTGAGAGACAGATCAGATTTATCCTGTTAAACAGGGAGTAGCTCAATTAAAATGAGTGGAGTAACACTGCTGAAAACCTCATGATCAAGACCAGAAATCCAGATCTTCCTGCCTGAATATCATTTACTTGCAGCTTCCTCTTTTCCCCCCACCCCCCCGCATCGATCATGTTTCCAATTAGTTTTCTTTATGATACTCCTATACTCCATCTTCTCGTTACCATCTATTAGGTGTCATATGCTTAGATTTTAAATTCAAGATTTCCTTCTTTTTCTTCAAACCAAAATCTCAATAGTCATTTTCTATTTCTAATCTATAATTCATGAGCTCAAATTGAGCACCCGGGCTAAATCAAACTCAAAATTCTGCATCTACTCCTAGTACAACACATTAGCAGAAAGCAACCACTACTCTGTTTGAATCAGAAAAGAATGGTTTATTATTCAGAAAGTAATGAAACAAAACTCCACCTACCATGCTTTGTTACCATGCTTTGAAGATATAATCATACCTATTTCTGATCATTTCGGAGTTAGGTAGCTAATGTATTTAATCAAACAGCAAGACAATGCATCTATATTTAGATTACAAAAAAAAAAAATCACCCATGTTCTTTTCATTTGAACAAATCTTTGAATAAGTACACATATATTATCAATCTTGCTCCCACCCACTAGGGATAAGTAGATTATCAGAAGTGTTTCCTGAAATATTCAGTATCCAGGTACAAACTGACCTCTCCGTTTTCGAACTTGCCTTGGATTCCCTCCAGACTATCTCATAAATCTTCGCTTTCTCTCTAGTCCCCTTCCCACTCTATCTGCTCATGTAGCACCAGTCTCGTTCAGTCCTTCCCTTTCCCAAAATGTCACCACTACTGATGCCAAAGCCTTCTCCTCTTTCGCTCTTACCATCTGGCATAATCTTCTTGTAGCTCTCTGTCTAAACAATGCTCCATCCCTTTTCAAAATGTGTCTTAACATATGTCCTTCCTCCCATGCTTTTACTTCTTAATGTCTCTCCCACTCACTTATTGGCTTGATGAAGACACATTTTAATGGGTTCAAACAGTAGTGCATGAGTTTCCTTTCTCACATTATTCTGATTCAGTGGAGTTACACCTCACAGTAGCAGAAGCGAGAAGAAAATGCATTGCAAAGTCTTTGTACAACCAGTTTCGTACATCAATAACAGAGCTTCATTTGTATTTACGTTGGAAATGTATTAGCTGTAATGAATCACCACTTCAATATGCATTTCCAAACAGAAATTTTGCTCACTGCAAAATGAGAAATAAACCCTAGAAGCTCAGAAGACCTGCCAGTATGCTCTGGGGGTTGCACGAGTGAAGGCTGAGGTTAGACTTAATCACATTCCAAGCGAAAAAGCTGAAGATTGACAGCAATACCAAAATATTTATTCTAAAAATACCTAGGAAATGACAAAGCTCCAAGTGTTGTCTCAAGACAACCTGAAGGATGTGGGGGGTATAGAAGCATAAGTCTCACTGTCTTGAAGAAGAGGAATATTTCTAAATATTGCACATGCTTTAGAAAGATTTCTAGAAAAACAAACCTTGAAAAAAAGTCTCTGTAATACACAGTTCACCCAAAGAGGTTTCTTTTCAAAAAGCCACGTACAGTCCCTTAGGGGGGTTTTGTGCGTAGTGGGTTTTTTTCTAAACCCCAGACCCAGGCACAGTTGGTGATGATGCCAAAGGATTATCTGGTAACTAACAGTATCTTGACCCCGACATGTTCCCTTTTGCTTCATTCCTTCCTTTACTGTTTGTATTGTTAAAAATTCCTAATGTTAGAAATCTGGTAAACAGCTTAGTTCATAGAGAATAATATTTTGATGTGGCTTGATGCAACTTTTAGTGAAACAAACAAAAAAAACCCCTCCTTTCTACTGATATTCATGGGAGCTGGATTATCTCCAAAACCTGAAGATGTTGCAATAAACTATTTTAGCCCTAGATCCTGGAATGTTAACCTTGCAATAATGCTTTTTTCATCCTTTCATCTTCTTGGGCCTTGATCCTCCCTTTCAATTCAATGGGATTTAGATGAAGTAATTAAATAATATTATTTTCCATCAACGAATAATAGTCCTATGAGAAATGCATGTCCTTCTATGCTGGCCCTGACATAGGCAAGCTTTCAAAATCCTCCCCTCCCCTTCCAGAAATGAACCTGGGTCATCACCGTCTGAGGACCCTGAACAGCAATAAAAATAAACAGAGCAACCGCAGTGTGTTGGAGCAATGCTTGTATAAGCAGTTTGAAGAAGTTGTGTTTATGGAAGTCCTTAAGGTCAAGATTCTAGGCCTGAACCCAAAGCAATTACCTACTAAGTTTTAAAAACAAATTGAATATAGAGCATTAATCAATAAATCAACAGGTTCTTAAGTGTTTAGGAGACTCAGTCATCAGAAATCCTTCTCTTAGGAAAATAGTAAACTGATGCTTGATAAAATGTTACACTCCTGTGTTGGAAAGAAAAATGCCGCATTAAATCAGTCTCTAGTTATTAAAAAGCAAGAATATCAAACTTATGTCTTAACTTTACAGAGTGTATACTCCAATGAGCAATGAAATACATGTGCTGCCTCTTACCTGAAAGACATTCTTTCTGCTGGATTTCTCTGAGGTCCACTCAATGCGAGCACCACACAAATCCACACACTCAGGTTTATATCCTGGTTTCTGGAAATAAATAAATAAATTAGAAAACCAACCATGAATTGGCCTGACTTTTCACAAATGGTGGCAGTTATCAGATAAAACAAGAATATATTGAGCTCAGGTGACAGATTATTGTAGCACAGTTGCTGGTATTACTGAAAAGAGTTCTTTATTCCCTGGTATTATTAAATGACCAATCCTGAAGTGTCTTAACTCAGAAATAAGGTTCTTATATTAGTTACATAATTTTTTTAATAATTAGACTGTTTACAAATCAGTCTAGCATAATTTACAATAGATCAAAACACAAATGCATACACATTGACTAGACATTTTAAAGGCTTACTTGCAAAACCTCCTGATAACCCATTGCATTTGTAAGTAAAATTTTGTGGGTTTTCCAAGTGCAAATTGAAACTGATGCAGCTGGATAGGACAGAGATAGACAAGAATATACATCGTATCTGTAAGACAAGCTTTCTCTTTTCTCCAAACAAATTATAATTTCTAGCTCAAAAAAAAAAGAGGCTTTGAGGACATGTGCTACACCCAGGAAGAGCTCAACACTAGGGTAGCTCCACACAGTTTGCTGCTTCACAATGTCAGTCCATGCATCACACAGTGACAGCTTTCCAAGGATTGTTCACTGAATTTCTCTGATGTTATTATTAAAGGTTAAAAAAATGTGTGTTCTCCAGAGTGCTTTTGAGATGGGTAGAAAAGGACCTATATAGGTCAAAAGAAGCAGAGTAAGATATCCTGGTCAAGTAATTTGCAGACAGAGTCCTTGGCAGTTTT
>VYZX01013917.1:59622-81288 GCA_013401335.1 Brachypteracias leptosomus | reverse complement strand
TTCTATTAAGTTCACCTGAGAAATTTTTTTAAATCACATGTAATTCAACTTTAAGGAAAATAGATGATTCTAAAAAAATATTAATTGAAGCTATTGTTTTCATGGCTGCAGAAATGTAGTATTTTTCAGCTGTACTAGCACAAACAAGTACAAAGCAGTAGATTTCACCATTTGCTTAACTGTTTTGTCTATTATTTTTATTTTTGTTACAACCCTCACCTTCTTTCCAAAAAGTAAGGCATGAAAAATTGTTCTTTGAAGCCGATTTTATGGCAGGTGGCATTGGTAGATCAAGAATATATAGAAGAAAAGGTTTGTATCACCTGCCACAGACAAAATAGCTTATTGTTTGTGACTCCTGCCAAAGAGAGCACCTTTGTGGCCACCCATCATGCCAATGAGATTTGGCATGTTTGATCAGGCCTTGAGAGCCTTTCAGAACAGGGCTTTGTCAAACCTGTCCCTTTGCTGCCCACAGTGTTGCACATTTACCAAATTCCCCCTTTGTTGCCCACATTCAGGTTCATAGGCTCGACACGTCAGTAACTAGCACTGAAGGGATACGTGCTGTTAGTGCTTGTGCAACGTAGCTGTCACATCGCCGAAGACTAAGATCGGTGGTCTTTCCTTGGGGCACAATAAAAAGGTACTGCAAATTTCACTTTGTAGTAACTACAGGCTACAGAAATTGTATTAGCTGCATTAGATGGAGTCATAGGAATATTCAGGAAGGTTAGCAGGATATGGTAGATGTCACACACTATGATAAAAAATCACTTTGCTAACTTATAATGTTTTCTGCTTTGGTAACACCCTATATTAAGGTGCCATTTATAAATAATTTATCATTATTTATTAATGTATAAGCCACTTTATAGGATGGTAGATAACAACTTAAATTCATGTATTAAAGATGCACATACATGGTTTAATACAATTTACGTCTCTCAATATCCTTTGCAACAGATTCTCATTGCATCATCTGTTAAGCATTTATTACTAATGCATTTTATAACATACTTTATAATACATTATTTGAGGAAGTAGCTGCATTTAGTGATCATTTTCATAAATAAGAATAAAGCATTTATAAATGCCACCTTAATTTAAAGTGTTACCTTCACATTACTGGATAGTCACTCACCATTTGTCTCACTTTGCAATTGTTCTCAAAATGCACCTCTTAATAAAGGATGTGTTAATCCTATTTCTTCTTATACACTACATCTGATTAAAAGTTTATCAAGGCACTTTCATTCAGCTGCTTTCAAACTTTTGAAGGTTGCCAGCTCAGTCTGAATTTGTCTTATGTAAACACCAAACTTTTTATACTGGAAGTAACAGTTACATAGAAGCTGAGTATATTGGATGGTTGATCGCCTACCATGTTGGCCAGCGCTGGCTGCTTGGATTCTTTGTAGAATTCCATTTTCCGAGCAGTGAGAACAATCCAAGATGTGGACCAGTTTTTCCTTAGAAATAAAATAAAATTTTAGAAAAAGAAAATATCCTCAAGGCATGCAAACAGGAAGTAAAAGGTGCTCCAATTGTAGACTTAATTTTTAATTATTTCACATCAGAAACAATAAAGGTCTAAGGTCAGTATTAGCAATGTACTTCCACCAATACTGATGGGGTTGCACCATGCTAATTATACTTGAATGTGGCCTAACAATGCTTGAAGGCCACCTTTCTCCTCATTCATGTTTTGAAGCTTGTCTCTGTTCCTTTTCCACCACGGTGCCTTAAACACAGGAGAACAGTGGGATTATTCACACATGCTTAAAGTTCACATATACTTAGATAACTCCAAAATAGCTGGTGACCTTCTGGTAACCAATACTGAAAATAGAACTGAGAAGGAAAAATATAATTTCGATCTGACTGTACCGAGCTCAGAACAGCTTTTATTTTTAAAGGTCCCAAATACTTTCTCCTTTCCCTAAATTAAAAATTCATAGCAGAGCAAGGAAGATAAGAACGATATCTGAGAGAGGTTTAAGTAACCATGGGACATTAGGAGTTCATGGTACAGCCCTAGAGAGCTGAAAAGTAGCTGGGGCCAGGGCAAAGTCAAAATACACATGGATATATGAAACAGTGCCCCCTGACACAAAAGAACATTATAATCAACTCAGAAGAAAATGTTATTATATATGCTACATATAATGTGATGTTTCAAACCACCACATAATCATAAACAAATGGATCCAATTCGATACAAAACTATTTTTAGATCAACATCTCAAGTTTGACTCTCTGATTTGGGGGTCATAACATCTGATATTTACAAAAGCACTCATAAACTCACTATTTATTTTCTTTATATAAGTGCGAATCACGTATCTGAACATTTTAGAACCAACTTGAAAATGCATGTGACAAATGGGCTGTTTCACATGTATGTTGTGGTGCATTAAAAGGAACTGCCTGGGATGACATGGAGAGCCCAAGGAGGAGTTGTTAGTAACCCTTTTTCTCTCTCTTCTGTCTTCCCTAGTTCCTTTGAGTTTTCTCTGTTCGGGTATTCCCAAGTAACTCAAACACCCATTGTTTATTCTAGCAAAACCTGGATTTGTTGACTTTAAAAGCCTGTCAGATGTCTTTGAAATCACAGAATCACTACGGTTGGAAAAGACATTTAAGATCATCAAGTCCATCAAATGCTCACTTCCAGATCCATCTCAGAACTCTGGTGCACTTAATGTACCATCAAATTGCACACCAGGCATAACAACAGGCATTTTTTCCATTAACCACTTTCCTATTCAATATGTTTCAGTCACCACTTTAAGATGCATAACCAATATTACAGATAAAGCCCTAGCACCTCTGGCACTAGGAGAAGGAACTTGCACTCACTCCAGTGGGCAGGATTTCACCCAACATCATCTAACAATCATCCCTAAAATATTGTCAATAAGAAACAACAGTGAAAGAAACTGTCTGTGAAGGAGATTAATAAGTCTGAAGAACACTGTATTTTGTCTCACATGTTAAGGGAAGGGTGGTGGTGGGTGGTGGAATAAAGAGACATTGAGGGAGAGAAAGAAACAGTAGGGTTTTGGAAAAGTACCTGCCCATCACTGACATGTTTCCCCACGATACAGACAACATTTATAAGTTACTTTGAAATTTTCAGCTCAATTTATTACCACTATAAAGCTGTATCCAATGTGAACTATGGTCATAGCTGTGGATTGTGTATATTAACATAAAGAACAGTTCAAGCTCAGTTAAGTGTTTTTTTAAGGTATCCTTAGGAAACGAGTGCTGTAGCTGAGAATCACCATCAAGGTAGTGAATACAAGTTGTCTATTGGTAAGTGTAATTTCAGTTCCTTTTCATTTTTATGATTCTTTTTTTTTTTCTTACTTGAAAAGAGTAAATAAGTGCACATGGGAGGAAGTGGCCAAGCATGCTATGTGCCAGGTTAAACAGATTTGCCTATCTGTTGGATATCCTGGATAAATATGGATTAACAAAGGATTATAACCCTTGGGACACAGCTTAGATTCAGTACCAACTTGCACCAAATGCTTGACACAAGCTGTGGAGAGGAACATTTGTGCGTCATGGTCACTTGTACTAACCAGAGTCCTGCTTGCTCTGGCTATTTGTGGGGCAGGTTTTTCTAGCTGAGAAATACAAATCAGCAGCTGCAGTTTGAGGTCCCAGACTTGCATGCAAACTTCTTAAAAGATTCAAATTTCTGATCAAACTAACTGGGAAGCTTTCCAAAATGTGAAAACATTTCATTTCAACCTGAACCCTATTTAAAAAAAGCCTTTCAAGTTATGGTTTTGAAATAAGAAGTCAACAAAAAAGAAATAAAAAGTCAGTAAGTGTGTTTTAAATTATGTCAGGTGAGAGGTTTTATCTAGGTTTCATTCTGAATTTTAAGGCGAGAATGAGTTAATTCTATCAGGAATAAGAAAATTTAGTGGTTTTGCAAGAGACCATAGGAATTACAGAAGCTATATGAATGCACTGGAATTTCACCTTATTATCTGCAATTAGTTTTTTTCCCCCTAAATTTAAGTTCCCCAGCTCTTCTATTTTACATTTGTTTCATTTAAGAAGTGAGATATTAAAATCAAAGCTTCATTACTTTTGTGACCTAAAGATAAAATGTATATAAACTAGACGGTCTTTTTATCCAATTGTCCATAAAGTCTTCTATCAGGTTTAAAAGGAAAAAAAAAAAGATTTAAAGTGTACTTGTCTCTATACAGATGGGCACACATTGTGTTTCATGGGATACAGTCATCTAAAGTTTTAAAGCTCTTTAGAAAGGTCAATTCAAAATATTCTAATTTTTGCTGTGTGGCACCAACGTTATTCAAGAATTCACTTCCAGTTGATGGTTTAGGTAAGTGAAAGGAAGTCAGAAAAAGTGTACACAGAGTAGATGAAACCCCACTATCCATCCCCTGCCTGTATAATGAGCCAGAAATATCAGTGTGCAGAGAAGACACAGCTAGAATTGTCAAGGATGTTGTGTGAGTTTGTCTATAAGCTACAGCATCAAAGTCACGGTTGAAAGCCGGTGCCAGAGAGTCCCTGCGAGGTGCGACCCGACCCGTGGGGGCTGCAGAAGGAGCTGCATTTGCATTCTGTCAAACGAACACCTGATGGCAGCACGTTATAGCTTCAGTAGTGCTCACAGTCTCTCAGGCTATTTAAAAACAGGAGACTTTTCAGGACTATTTAAAAATACAAGTGGCCAAGATATGTTGCCTCATTGCTGTGCCCACTACGAGCCGGCACACAACACCAAGCCATGGAGATGCTTTGTGCTAAGGGCCCCTGATGTGCCAGAACAGCAAAAATCCCTCCTCATCTGGGCTTCTTTACAGCCTATGCATACTCTGCAAAAGCTTCTGCCAGTGCCCAAAGTGAGCAATAGACTATTACTGGCTCTGATGCTTTTTCCCAAAATACCAGTTGCTGATGGCACCCAGCCGCAGCAGGATGGACAAGTGTTGACAATGTTCTTGCTTCAAGCGAGAAGTTGGGCTAGGTGACCTCCAGACTCCCTTCTCAATAAGCCTTGTGGTTTAGCAGCGTATAGATAGGGGAACTTTCTACTTCGCTCCTTTCTCGAGTCAAAAAATGTAATATGTCATATTCCCCTCTCATTTTCATTAGCAACCTACAGTGCTGGTCACATCACTGCTACACCTTTATAGTCATCTAAATACAGCAAATCATAGCAAATCCTTCCATAAAAAGCAGCATTAACATTCACATTACTTTCAACATAGTGTTAAGTAAGTTCTAACCGCTTTTGACAATCTTGTCTTGGCATCACCACATGGTGGGTTCCTGCATCCCATCCTTGAACACTCAAGCATACAGTCACCACCTAAAGTTTGCCCACTGGAAAATATATTTTTGGTTTGCTTTGTGCCTTAAGGTTTTTCTTAATAGAAAAATAGTATATATAATATAAAGTCTAATATTGTCACATGATCATTGCATGTGATAAGCCTGTTAGCTGCTGTCACTTGGTTTCTGGGATTGTAATCATACATTGGCTTAATACTGAAACAATGGCAGTTTGGCTGTTACTAGCAACAGCAGCTATAAATACTTAAACATACATTAAAATTGAATTTTGAAGCTAAGTTCTATAACATTCAGATATAATACCTTAATTTCTTCCCACCATCTGCTATTTTAGCTTTTAGTAGATATCCTTCTTTCTCCACTACCTACAAGAAAGAAAAAAAAAAACAAAAAACATGTCATAACCATACCATTCAGATGAATGAAACCACTTAGTACACGCATAAGAACCTGCTTCTAGCTAATCCAGTGCGGGAGGATTTTATCCCTAAGTCTCAGTTTAGTCAACTATTTTTTTTTCCCAATACAGTCAGTTCTTCTGCAAATTTCTAAACAACATTTAAAGTCAATTAAAACAAGGAATTAAACTGAAAAAAAACCCCTTACTAACATTCTATTCATTGATTTAGAAAGAAAAAAAAAAACTTTAATGCAAGCGAAGTTTCTAGCTATAAGTAGAAAAATGAGTTGAAAGTATATTGCAAGTAAATTATGACAAAATATCATTTCATACATTGAGTTTCATTAATAGACACCATAGTTCTGTAGGAGCCTCTTCCTTCAACTATTTGTACCACAGGAAAAGTTACATTGCCTTCATAGGTGCCACATTTTACCTTTGAGTTAGCACTAAATCAAGGTTTATGCAAGATGCTAAAACACATCATGCTTTTAAGTGGTGGTGTCTTTTGGATGAGCTCTTTGGGGAGATGCTCGCCCCTCACAGCCCTTAAAAGGCCACACTTCACTGAAGTGTGTGCATTCATATGCAGGGAGAACTTGTCTTCAAGGCTCCAGCTGAACTAAACGATCTCATAGAATGGTGCAGAAAACCAAATTGAGCAGTTTTGTCAATTCTTGACATAGAAGCTGAAACGGGAGTTATAACAAAAGAAAACACAGCTGTGTTGTGAAATTTCCAAAATACACCCAAACCGGCAAAGCCCTTAGTTATTACTATCCAAAGCAGCATGTGATATTGGCAACCTGATATCACCTTTGAAGGTCCCATATCCTGCTATTGGTATTACTGAAACCTGGTCCCTTTTCTGTGGTGCTAGAACTGAGTAAGGACTCTGCTGCTATGCATGAGGCCATGACACCTAGTTGTAAGGTACCAATGTTTGAGTGGTTGAGTTTTGACATATTAGAAACAAGCCCTAGGCTTGCTCTTTTGTCTACATTTCTCTCTCTTAACTTGTGCTCTTCCACATCTCTAAATGTTTTCCTTAAGCCAGAGGCCCTTGCAGGTGCTTGATTCTCTATCATCTGCTGAAATATTCCTTTATCAGCTTGATAAACAGTTTGAGATAGGAGTTATTTTTGGCTATGTAAATTTAAACTTAAAATTTAAAATCTAAACAAAACACAATGACTGATCCTCAGCTAAACCCTTTGACCTGCCATCTCATCAGGTATCTTTAGCTAAAGATGTCCCAACTGTGTTGGTAATGGGAAAAGAAGCAAAATTGTGATTCAAGCGAGTCACTTTTCCATTTCAAACACTATTGAGTCAGTGCCTGACTTGGATATTAGAAAATCCACATGGTCTCTATAGTAAATTGTGTCACAAGGTAATTTTCTAACAGTTTCAATAGAATTTTTCTGTTTGCAAGGCCACTAAATAGCAATAAAACATGCTTTAACATGCAACATAAGGATTTTCAAATCAAACATATCTGCTATTTTGATTATACAAAAGATCACAATATTAACAATATTGTTTATTAATATGTTTATTTCCTTAGATTTTATCTGTTGCTGGTGTGAAGCATACAATGAAATATATATTATGTACACATCTGTTTGCACCTAGGAAAAGGTGTGTAGGTCTTCAGGTCTGCGGACAATGATTTAGGTGACATTCTCCAATGAGCACATAAGGATTAATGTGTGCTTTTTCTATAATTTGTACTTATCTCATGCAAATTCCTGCCATGCATATCATTGCCATAGAAAACCCAGAAAGTATGTAGGGATTATTGTACAGAATCACGTCACTATCTATCTAGTGATGGATGGATGAATTATTAGAGCTAAAATAAGGCTTAATCCCCATGTCCACCTACTTTTTTTTTCTTTCAATATCAAACTTACTTTACATCTTTCAATATTTTCCTTCCACTTCTAACAATTCATTTTTGTAGCATAAAAGTTCTGGTGCTTGGATAGGGCCAAAGATGCCAAATAAGATATGAGAAAGGTTATTCTTTTTAATATTTCTACCCATCTGGAAACAGAAACTGGGAGGATCACTGGCTAACCATTTAAGCTGTTGATTGCTTCTCTGAATCAAACCCAAAAGCTCATGCTTTCTAAGTTTACCAACCACCCTTCCCCATCAATCCAAAACTAAAAGGAAATGTGATTTGCCACATCAAATCTGAATTGCCTCTATTCTCACATTTTGGGAAGTTAAAAATTGGATGTGCTTCCAGATGAAAATGTTGCTGCTCAGTCATATTTTCCTTATAATTGTCTCGAGCAAGAATATCAAATCCACTAACAAATGTGGAGCATATAAAATATCCCAATTTGAATTACGTAGTCAAATCTGCCATTTGTTTTAAAATTAAACAACTCAAACATACAAGATCTTCATTTAATATGAGACCTCTCAGTGCTAAGCAAAGTAACTTTAATATATACTGCTTAAATTGAATTAGTACAGGTGCCACCTTTAAAAAAAATTAGCATAGTCTTCGTTAATTTATAATGTGCCCAGTTTTCTCTGTAATTAGCATAAGGGGCATTTATGGAATTAGAAAGTAAATTTACCACAAAGACAAATAAAAAGATTTATAGGATGACCCCAATATTTTTATAACCTTTGTTTCTGGTGTTATATTCCCCTTGTTAACATCCCCTTTTCCATTCTACTTATTTTCAAGAAAATACTTCCAAGACAGTTCAGGATCAACTTACAATACTTCCACAAGTGGATGATATTAGATTTAGAAGAATGCCAGATATAACCTAATGGTATGCTCTGTTGTTTCTGTCTCAATAAATATCATCATTTATTGTTAAGCTGTTGCCCTTCCTGCACCTTTTCAATATATGGAAGGTTGAGAAAATGACCCAAAATGCCCCGAAGAATTAACATGGAAATAAGAAAGTTGAATTATTGTGTGGGGTTTTGTGTTTGGTTTGGGTTTCTTTTTTTTTATTTGCTTTTTAGAAGAAAATTAAAGATGAGAGTATGTATGTGTAAATATTTGAGTTTTTAAATAACACCAACAAAAAAGACTGTCAGGACCTAACAGTATTAGAAACTATAAGGAAAAGTAATTGTCATGTATAGGCTCTATTTTCTCAATTAGAAGAATTCAAAGCTTCTGAACCTACCTAATCCTGAAAATTTTGTGTAGGTAAAAGTACCACTAATACCAACATTTCTTTGATGAATCTGTATTTGCATATTCATTTTCTTTTCATAGCAAAACCTCTATGCTTCTCATTCCCCCTAGATTCTTCTAATGCCAAGGAAAATGCTGTTAAAATTTGTGATCACTTTTACTTATAAAAACTGATATTAATATTAAAAACACCTTAATATGGGCAGCGACATGGTCGCATTCTTTTAAACCTAATATTAATAGTGATGAGACGCCAGTCTAGTAGTATAGAATTAACAGCAAAGTCGATCTATATAAATTGCTTTGTACCTTCTAAAATTATTCTTTTTATTGATTAATCCAAGTCCTTCAAATCCCTTAACGTCTTGAGGCATCCAAAGCCCCATGTATTTATCCTTTAGTAAAACGTGTGTAACATTTACATTATAAACATTTAAAATAACAACAGTGATTTATCAGTTCTATAAAGCAATTGCTTACCGTGTGGTCCTGTGTAGTAATGATGTCTGCAAATGTTAAGTTATGTTGGGAATGATTTCTTCTATGACGATTTATCTAAAAAGAAAAAAAAAAAATCAAGGATTAGTTCAAATACATGCAGGTAAAGATGAACCAACACATTTAATTACTGGGCATGCACAGCATGCATTGGAAGGAATTTTGGAAACCTGGCTTCTTCTAGTACTGCATTTCTGTAAAAACTGGTGTTCCTCTGAGTCCTGTGCATTCATACAACCACTAAATTTTAAACATTTCTGGTACAAATCTGTTTCTTTGTGATGTGACTTTGGCAAATTTACTTAAAAATTAACTAACTGCTGATAATAATTATAGTTACTTTTCTATTGGGAATCTCACAAATTGATTCACTAGTGAGGTACTCTTAAACCCATTTTACAGAAATGGGGAAGATGCTAATAATAGGGCCACAAAGCAAGACAATAAAGAAAGTAGAATATTACTGAGAATAAGCACATAGTATAGCCAGTATGTTTAAACTGCTTTAAAGGTTATTTCTATAATGTTCATGGCTGGGAGGCTACACCAATACACTGGACTCTGATTCTACAATTGTTCCCAAGCACTGAGTCCTTGATTTTTTCCAGTTCCCTCTTTTCTAAGAGGAAGCCAGTATAAAAAAAATCTGGCCTAACTCTGGAAAATTATTGCATTATATCAGAAATTATTAAAGCTAAATAAAAGTTTCATAACAATTCAAGTGTTTGACAGAGCCAAATAGCATATTATATCTTTACAAATCTGCAACAAAGAGCAGGTCACCCAAAAGTGTTTGTGTGTGTCTGTATATATGTTAAAAATTTTACTGTTGAAATTCAATGTCAATAAATAACAATATAATCTGGAGTTGAGATCCTGTAAAATTCAGTGGTTATGTCGTCTTTTAGCTGAACCCAACAAGCAAACAACAAAATATAGTCTCAACTACTTTCCACTGTATTCATCATAATGCATCCTCTTTTTCCCTATTAAAACAGAGTTAACCAAAAGTCATAATGTATTCTGTTTATATTCAAGTGTCTGAATATAGAAAATGTTCTTAATTAATCCAGAGGGCCACGCTCAAAAAACAGTTAAACATATTATGATCCCATATTTTTTCTTCACACATTGCTTTCATGTTTATTTGTAAGCACTAACATTTTTAAGCCTTGAAATCTATATCCTAGATATTGCTCTACTCTCCTAGTCAGAGCTAATGAGCTTAATGAATTACCAGTTCTAAATTTAATACAAACATTTCAAAGAAAGAGATAAAACATTCTTCACAATTCAAAAGTTTCTCTGACCTATTTATGAAGAATATCACTTAACAATTTCATTAAGGGTGAGTAACAGCTGGTGACATGGCTGTGTCCTAAAGTGTTTTTCTCTCTTAATATTCTGCATCTTAAGCAATCGAGCTTTCATAAGAAATACTTTAGTTAGTGGCAGTCCCTCCTTTGGGGAGAAAAAAAATGTCAGACCACATTTTCTGTATCTTGCAATCTTGTTTTCAGGAGTGTCATGTTCCTGTTTTATTAGCATGTAGGGTAAACAAGAATGATTTGCTGATGCTATTGAGAGAACTTCTAAGATTACAGTCTTTCTATTTAGATTTTCGATGGATCTTAATATTAATGCAGGCAGAGGCATGTATATAAATTCAAAATAAATTAATTCCATTTATCTTTTTCTTTATCTTCACTGTTCAACAACTCTGAAAGTTCTATAATGCTCAAGACATATAACTAAACTATTCAGGTCTAGATCATAGAAACTCTTTCTTGCCCAGATCCCCCATTCTAATTATTCCCTAACATATAACAGAGGATATTGCCCAGTGACGGTTTCTAAAATATATTCTTCACTCATCCAAATTAAATAACAAGACACACCAACACTCTACAGTATCTCTTTTAAGATTCAGCTGCTCTCTCCAGGAATCATACGTGTCTGTTGGGGGCCCTATATGCAACTTTATGAAGTGTACAGCAACAATCAGAGCTTTCAGTCTGGTCTTTGGTTCAGTGATCAGAGCATTAGCAAAAGAAATGCCCACATTTGATACATGCTAAAAAGAATCCATCAGAAGCAGTAAATCCATCCACAACCAAATGAAGAAAGGAGTAAAAAGTACTATTTTTGTAGTACTAGCAAATTATTAGTGGTAGTATAATTAAAAGACAATAGTAAGATTTCCAGGAAATATGAAAGGAGAAAAAAAAATAAATTCCATTTATGGATGATATGATGTGTTTTAAAAACCCTCTTCACTGTATGCAAAGCAGAAACGTTAAGGAAAAACGCATGTGTACAAGCAGAAAGAATAGATCTCTCACCTGATTATGTAACGTGATGTGTTTGGCAAAAAGGTGTTTCTCTTATAGAACAAAACTAGAAGAAATTACATTACTTTGTAGCCCAGCAGTAAGCAGTCTCATGAAAGAAAGCCCCGAAGCTCCAAAGTCTGAACCTAGTTACAGAAATACAACCAAAATCCACAGCTGTGTAAACCAAGATCAAGCTCTTCTGGAAAAACACACAAAATATTTGGCTTACAAATGGAATTAATGGAAACTTCAACAAAGTTCCTACCCATTTTTATCAGCCTTTTGGTTTGGAAATAGAACTTTTAAAAAAATGAATCAAAACGGCTTGGGGGGAAAAAAAAAAGCAAAAAAACAAAAAAGCAATCAGCAGAGGCAATATGTTCTTTAAGACTGATTTTATAAAATTCCAGCAAGCCTTATAGAAATTGAATCTTAAATATACTTTGCAAGTACTGCTGAATGAGTTTGTTATACCAGTCCCTTTATGACATATCCAGTTCAATTTTAAAATGTTCTTAGCAGAATCTTGGTGATAGTAGTCAATATACTCATGTTTCAATATACTCACAACTTTCAGTGGTGTACCACAATATTCAAAGGGAAGTGTAGGGTCAATTATTTTCATTTTTTCATTCAGATTTTAGTAGACAGACCATAAAGGAAAATATTTTTAGATTTTTTTTTTCTTTTATAGATCCATTCAATTGCACTAATAAACTGAAGATAAACCTAAATAATATCTGTCACAAGTCCTCTACCTCACCTCCCAGGGTATGTGTGAGGAGAAGCTCTTGAGATCCCTTTTTGGGAAAGGCAGCTTATCAGCAGTTTTCTGATTTGATGAACATTCTTCAGTCAGCAACAATGTCACCTGCAGCATTAAAAATCCACTCTGCGAGCGCTTGCAAGTCTGTGGGCAAGTCTGGTTTTGTTAAATTCAGCCTCAGCAGCCCCCCCCTTCCCTTAGCTAAAGGGTATCCATCTCCTACCAGAGTTATTTCAGCATCTAAGCACTAATCCGTCATCATCCTTCCTACAAAGGCAAAGCCTCCATTACATATGCCTGGTATCCTGGCATGAAGGGACAACCATCTGACAACTGCTGTTGTAACACTGATGAAGTAAAATACAATAACCTGATGTATAATTTCATTTCTCTCTGTGTTCCCATTTGTTCTTTAAATTCTCCCTCTCTTTGTGGGAATTCATCATGACTAAGTCATTGCTAGTCTCTTCAAATAGCGTGGCGTTGATTTAAAAAGAGACTTGGAGGACTGATTTGGATTTTATTTCCCATTACAAGCATATTTCTGATCTAATTCGTCTAGTCAATGAGAAGCAGCATACTTCTTTTTGATTTCAACCAAACCTAACAAAACCAACTAGCATTTCTCAAAAGGCTCAGACAGGCTGCTCTAGTGCAAGTTTCGGACAATTAATTATTTCCTGAAAGATCATTCTGAATTCACTTTTATCCCTAAACAATTGGGATAATGGTAAGATATTTCTAAGTGGTTTCCAATATTATCAAATAAGTTATTTACCAGGGGTTATTTACCCACAAACATCAGCTACAAGTATGCTGGGAAAGCCGTACTTTGTCCAAACAAGCAGCACCTAGTGCAGCAAAGTTCTTCTTTGGATGAGAAACCCTGGGATGACATCTACCTGCTGTTTTCTCCATCAGTCACTGTACATCAAGAAGGTTCTTGTGGAGTTTCTGTTAGATTTCTACCGAAAATATTGTCATGCTGTTCATGTTTTGACCTTTCTTTTTAGAGATTAACTATTGTTTTGTTTCATCCAACCCACACTCCAGTCATGTATGTGGAGATTCCTTTATAAACACCCAAAAAGAGAGAAAGCCCCTACCGTTGAACCCCCACTATTGCATGTTGCTCTGCTCTGGACCTGATCCAGAAAAGCACTCTGCAACGAACTTAAGTGTTTTTCTGGATCAGGGCCAGGACACTCCATTCTTTATAGGATCGAACTTACTGGTGGCAGCTCGAAAGTTTGCAATAAAAGTACAAACTAGTCACATAAACTTTTGTGAAAGCCATTCCTTCAACAGAGAAGGAGGGGTGATACCTGATTTAGTGATGTCTGTGGTCATTTCATTCCCAGTCACTCCCATACTACAGTGACAGCTCATAATTGCTTAGATAGAGAAACTTAACAAAAATGTATTGTAGTATTTCTTAATGGCCCCATCCCTTGAAGGACACCTAGGCCATGGCAAGAGAAAGGAAAACCCTGTAACGCTTCACTCACTGCTGTGCTCAAAGTGATTTGTTTTGTTTAAAAGATCCAGTCTTGGCCAGTATAGCAAGTCCATCATTATCTACAGAAGTTATTTGGAAACAGCTCTGCTATGGTATGGTTTCTCTGCTGTGAAAGGCACTGAGAAAAACTCATGTGGCTCTCCACTTGGAGTGCTCCTTTGTCATCTCAGCAGATTAGGAATTTTGGAGGAAAATGGAGGCTGTCAAGAAACAGCAGGAGCAATTCTCTTCCCCCAGCCTGCCATTGCAGATGCTCTCAGTGCACTAGAGCTGTGCAATAGCTTGGCAGAAGACCCCGTTCAGCCCTGGAGAAAGCTCCTGTTTCGCAGTGGACTCCTTGTCTGCAGCCATGGCCACTGGTCCTCCTAGCCTACTCTGGACACCTTCTAACACCATCCTCCAGAGGGTTACATTAGAACCACACGGTTGTTTGTTTTTTTTTTCCTTGCTCGTCCTAGAGAGATTTCTTCAGAAGGAAAGGTAACAGAGACTACAAGGCACTGTAATGCGACATTAACTCTCTCTCCTTTTTTTTTTTTTTTTGTAAACAAGACTTGCAGGAAGAGAAAGGCATGAAGTGCAGTTTCAATCCTACCCCCACCAGTGCACATTTGCTCCTCACCCTCCATCCCCAGGCCCCTGAAAACTCATTACCACACAGGTGATCAAAAGCTTGGCTCAGGAATAGGAGCTTGCATGGATGGACCTTTTGTGCGCTGGCTACAGAGCAGATAATCTCTCTATGCATCATTTAATAACAAAACCACTTCACAGTCCTTACAGGCTTGAGTTTCTTACATATGACATACTCTCAGCAGAATCTGCAGACTGAAATCAGTTTGGGAAGGCAGGGGGGGAGGTGTAGGGGAAGAAAAAAGCAGGATTGTGTTGCTTTCTCCCTGAACATCTCCCTTTGAGCACACTGCCCTCTATACTCAGTTCAGATCTCCAGAGCCTGTGAAAATAATGATAATGGTTTTGCTTCCCTTGACCTCTTGCTCCCTTATAAATCAGAATCCTATAGACCATTCCCACAGTGCAAGGGTCCTCCTTCGTATTTGAGCCTATGAAGGTAGGTATTTTATATCAAGGCAATTTAATCACGTGGGAGTGCTCCCTGGCTTCAGAACTTGCTGTAGACAAGCACTGTAGCACTTTTGCTATGGGAGTATCTCGATTTATTCAGCTGCTTCATTCATGAAATAAGAGGAAAATAATTATTGAGATCCTAGTTTAAATTTCAGCCAATGTTAAGATGAAGTGATTCTCTGTGATCAGAGAACAAATAACCATGAGTTTGATTACAAAGCATGATCTCTTTGAATCTGTGTCACCTTCTTTCCCAAAATTGTTGGAGGGATGATCCAAATTTGGGGTATCCACTTTGGGCTAATATTTTAACTCCAAGGATAAGCCTGCATCAAGCACCGGGTACTTTTCTTCATTAATGGCTTGCTGTTTCCCAGGAGCAGATTTTTCCCTAGAGTGGGAGCCCTTTTGTTCTTCTCTAGCTGCTCAAATGGACTTTGAAATGTGTCCAATCGATCCTTGCTTTGAGGGAGTCCCAGCTGATGTAGTTGGCTTCATTTTTAGCCTTTTCAGGAGTAAGGAGACCTGCCAAAACCATATGTAGAAGAGGAGACAGCTACAAAAGGTTCTTACCACCCATATGAGTTCAAGAAATCCTAAGGCTGCTCTAAATTTGACTGTGGGTCACTCAGATTCGTGTATCTGGGGATAAAACTATCACGAAGGGACCAACAGCTGTGGTGCCTCTAATCCTCAGGATTTCCAACTGGAAATCAAACTGGAATCTGGTCTCAAAGCTTCAATGTGCTCTAATTGTATTAAATACAATATTCATCAGTTCAAGAAAAGAACATTTAAATTGAGATGTTATGTATTTGCACTAGCCTTTTCAGTTGCAGCCTGCACTATGTAACAACATACAGAAACATACACACTGTGACAGTATTCATCTAGCCATGTGTAAAAATTTATATTATAAAATAAAATACATTGATAAGTTTCTAATTCAGATTTTTCTATTCATCATGCAGTTGTTACTTCTGGTTCACTGTGATATTAGAATATATTAATCTTAACTAGTGCAGGTGCTTTGGTAAAATTAGAGATGAGTAGTGCACCAATACTAGAGGAAATACAGGGTGAAAGCAGCAGAAATGAAAATACAGTAGATATCAGTACTTGACTGTTCTTTGCTTCTCACATCTACTTCTGCAAAAATGTGTTCTTTGATATTATGTCTATAAGGTAAAAAAAGAAATAAAAAAAAAAATCAAAGTTAATACTGACAGAAAGTAATCATAGATTATCTTTTCATTTCCCCTTTGGATATTAGAGAAACAAAGACAATAAATGTGAGAATGATGACAGCAAACTGTGTCAGCAACTCTGACCTGAAATTGTACCCCAGAAGAGTATTCTCAGGGTAAGGGGCAAGCAAAAAAAAAAAATCATTAAAACTTAGTAAGTAAATGCACAAAAATATGCAAATATGCAAAAGAATTGCCTTTACAAAATGACACCCAGCACATACACTACAACCAAAATGCACTTAAAAACTCGGTCTCTCCTGAAAAGACCGTTTTAGGAGAAAGAGCATAATTAACATTGATGTCACACTCCTACAAGTCATCAGTTACTGTATATCATATAAATACCCTTGTATAGAATACTATTAATATTCCTAGACAAATGCTCAGTCCTCTCTAGTGGACTCTATATTAATGTGTCTCTTTATCCTCTCTACCTAATTCTTTCTTTCAGATTTAAACAAGCCAAAAACTCACCTTATGCTACTGCAGAAGCAATTTTTATTTTTGAAGGTTAATCCAACTCAGCAGGATTTAGGGATGGCACTTTTGCTTGGTCGTAGGCATGTTGGCTCAGGCCAGACAGCTGTTTGGACATTCTCCACTGGGAATCTTGCCCTCAACACCCACAGTTGATGCACATACATGGTCTACTGGCTGCCTACTTCCATGCCCATCTGTTCAGATGGCATGGTGCCCACTCACAAGTTCGCTGGATCCTTGCCCTTAGTGTGTAGATGCCAGGCAATGATGGGCTTAGATGGGCAGCCTGCAAAATACTGAAAGTGATCATTTTTTTCCTGTAGGAAGTCCTTCCTCTGCGATAGCACTGAAGCATGGACACCACATGCTACCCTACACTTAATAACACCTGTGGACATAGATGTGCCAGAAATACGAAAGGGAGGGGGAAATACAGAATGGAATGATACAAAAAAATTGCAAGGCTTCTTGTGTAAGAATATGCTTTACATAGTCAATAGCAGTGGAGGGATACTGAGGCTAACTTGAAACAAACTGGCTCCAACATCAGAGCTGCATAACCATGGCCACATGAGCCACAGCACAGCCCAGTTTATGCTGCTTCCCAGGCTACTGTTCTTCTGATACTCAGTTTAAAACTACTTTGGGCACTGCATATCACTCAGTGGCTGTAGCATATAAAAATCGAAGGCAGATCATACTGAAACCAGTGTGAACCAAACCCAGATCTGTCTAAAACTGTTTACCTTCAATGGACATTCCATATATACCAAGCTGCAGAAAATATTCCATAGTAAACAATGGTACCAGTAAAGGTAGGTGACAAAATCATCATTTTAACAAAGATCCATTTAAATTTGTGTCATTGCCCTTTAAAATAGTAACTGAGAAAAACCCTACTTGATAACAAGGGATTTTAAAAATGAAAATTAGTAGAGAAGAAAAGTTTCAGGGGTTTTTTTTAAGTCCAAAGGCCAATTTTATTGTAGTTATTTTAGAAGTGGTAGTGTTAAAATTAAAATATCATTTTCTTCCCAAATATAACTCAATTAACAGCAAATTAACACAGAACTTGAATAAGCTACTTAAAAAATAGTATTTTGTTAGTTATTCCAAAAAAATTTATTGTATTAAAGTTTTAATTGAAATTATTTGAACAACCTAATGCATGCATATAAATCTAATGGTATTTTTACAGACCATTCATAGTTCTTTAGTTGCCCTTCATACACTGTATGGGAGTAATTAGAAAACTTACATACTACAGGTTTGATTGCATGACCAAAACTTTTAAAAGGAGCGAGAGGAAAAATCAAGGAGATCTCTACAGCAGAGAACATTTCCAATGGAGTCTTCCTGGACTCCTCCTTTCTGCCAACACTCCAGTGAACAAACTATCATACTAACAAACACTCATGCAAAATTAAGAAAATGAGTTGCAAATACTCATGAAATATATTCCCAAAATTATTCTAACAAGTGTTTTCTCTTTTTTCTCCACTTCCCCTTGCCAAGTGCACCCCAATGCTGCTCTAGCAATTACAGACTTTGCTAGCAGGCTTGAAAAGAAATATAAAAGCTACGGCATGGCTGGATCTGCAACCTGGTTTGGGGCTCTCGTCTAGTCAGCAGTGGAAGCCCATGCTTGAAGGCACATTTAAGCTGTGTCTAACTTAGTGTTTACTCTGGGGTGACTGGATTTGAGCATGCTGTCCCTACCCAAACAGAATTGTTTGCTTGTCTTTGAGCATGCTCCGCAGAATCAGTCATGTGCAACTACTTGATCTGTTTTGGTCTGGACATATTGTCAAATTGTGGTGTCCAAGTTTCACAGGAGCAGTGCCGAAAAAGTCCTGGCTCCAGAATGAAATTAGATTTATAAGGAACCTGAGCCAAATAAGTCGGTACGAACATCCAGTGACAAAAATCAAAGAATCTGAATAAAAACTATTTTGCTCTGGCTTCCAAGCTCAGTTCAGCTTCTTTACTCCGACAGGAGAAAAAACACTAAGGTTGTCCCTTTCTAACTTTTAGGTTGCTGGTTCCAGGCAATGCAGAGGTAAAACATTGGCTTTTACGATGGCAAGTCCTTTGTTTTTGTCAGTACAGGAATTTTCACAAAGTACATTTTTCATGTGATTGGAAGAAGTATCTTCTAACAGAGGTCACAGCTGACAACCTCATAGCTAAATCTTATTAAAAACTATTCAGAGATGAAAATTAGAGACTGTAATACAGAACCACTTGGATACCTGTCAGATTGATAATATCAAGATGGCCATCTAACTTGCCACCTGCTCCCCTTTCCCTTTGTACTAATAACCTGAGAAGGCTTGTGAAAGTTTTTCTTATTTTTCCACCTGTTGCTCATATTAGTCTCTCATATCATCACAACCTGTAATCTCTTAAAAAAAAATATTTAAAAAACAGTATTGCTTATTAACATTGTTCAGAGGACCAAACTGCATACACAGCAGAAGAAAGAATGAAACAAAGTTTTCAAACAGATTTTCCCAAGTGCCATTATAAGCACTAACATGAGAGAAATAGAGTAATCAAAATAATAACTGATCTACTTTGAGCAGCTCTTTAAGCAAATGGGTGATTTTGCAAAGGTCAATTAGCAAGACAACTCCTTCTAGTCTATTTGACATCACAATATCCAGCTAGGGAAAGAATGAAAATACTTAAAAGCTTAACTTTTCTTCACTTCTCCATTGAGATTTCTCAGATTTATATTTAATCACAATTTGCAGCAAAACAGGTAGGACAGCAGTGATTGGTAACACTGTTACCCAGCTCTGGGATTCTCCACTTGCAATTTGCCTTCATCGCACACAAAATTAATACCCTAAAACTTTTATGAAAGCCTGCTGACACTGTAAAAGCATTATAATGCAGAAGTTTGTTGGTTTGGTTTTTTTATATATCAAAATTAGTTCTTCAAATTTGTATTGGGCTTTAGGGTTTTTGATTTAATTCTTTGTCACACAGTTAAAAAGAAAAAGAAAAAAAACATCGTCCATTTGTGTCTTGGCAAAGTAAGAACTACAATTGCAAAATGCTGGTATCCATATTGTTAAAGTACTATTTCATTATCTGTCCTTCATAAACAAACAAACATTTCAAATGATATAACACTCCCTTTTGTGCTCGCTCCACAAATCGGTGCTGAAGAGGGAGGGAAGTGCACATTTCTGATCTGAACACAATCTCTTGGTTTTACTCTTGTGGCACTATGCTGACAGTAAACCATATAATGCTAATGCAGCAGAGAAGGAAAACAAGAAATGGAATGATCCTGTTTTAAACTTCTGAAGCATCTCAACAGACTGGAGATTCCCCTGATTTCATTTTCCTCACTTTTTGATAGAGAAGTCACCTACCTTACATATAATAGAAAACCCTCAACAAAACAAGATTTATCCACTGCCATCCAAAATGTGGGCAGCATATAAAGGCAGTACTTTTAGTGCATCATCAGAGAAGTCATTGACCTTATTAATAAGATATTAAAAATTATAAAAAATTTAAAAGAAAATAAATTTTAAAGAAAGAGGAAAAAAAAGG
This sequence comes from Brachypteracias leptosomus, assembly GCA_013401335.1. NCBI lineage: Eukaryota > Metazoa > Chordata > Aves > Coraciiformes > Brachypteraciidae > Brachypteracias > Brachypteracias leptosomus. The sequence continues at coordinate 60,853 of VYZX01013917.1, read as the reverse complement.
CACCTCAAGAACCCTAATGAGCCAAACGTGATGGTACACGAAAGCTGTGGTGGAACATGAAAATAGACCTTTGACTGTATTTCACTGCATATATATAGCATGTTGCACATGCATATATACCACACTGTCAACAAAGTCACAAATACACATCATGTAATGGAGGAAAAAAGGCTTTGATTTATCACTTATGTGCTGACTTTCATCCTCTTTTGTCCCCAGTCCAATGAAGGCTTTCAAATAGCACCTGCCACTGTACCTCTTTGCTTCTCCACCCCTTGATATGGATGAGGAATGAAGATGGCACTGTTTATAAAAATGTTTATATAAATATTTTAACCATACTACACTGGACTTAGCCTAGGAAATTTCTGTTTGATATCTCCCTGGAGGGGATCCATTTCTTGTTTGAAGGCATGAAAGAATGATGAATTTACCAATTCTTTTGGTAGTATTCCACTTGTCTTTGCAAAATATACTGTAGCTCTCATTTTATTTTGGGGGGCTTCCAACCTCCTTTCATCTTGTATCGCCTTTTTCTGCTACATTAAAGAATCATTTGGTGCCCAGTGTTGTCCCTTAATGTAGGTAAGTATAAAATCAATTGCCTTTCAATTTCTTTCAGATAATTTAAACATGCTGAGGTCTGTAGGTCCTTCATTGGCAAGACAATTTTCCTGACATCCAATGCACTCTTTTTTTGCCTCTTCCTTGCATAATCTAAATTATTTTAATATCATTATTCCAGTTTCCTTTTCATCAGTGCCACTGACAGACATGAACATTTGCTGTTTCTCTTCTTCATTATCACACACAAGGGTCATCTCAGACTTTTTGACACCAAAACACCCTGCTAGGTTTTGCAGTAAAATCTCAGAATATAGTTCAGAGTTCTGGGAACAGCATGGTCTGCGTTTCCCATATATACATATATTTGGATAAATTAAAAGGCACTTTCAGCCATTAAGCAATCTGGATCACTCCTCACAAGTGCCTTTACCCAGACCTATTTGCCAGTCCATCAATCTTTCCTTTATTTTAAAATGTTATTAGAACTGTTCTATTTACTTCCATATCATGGATAAAAAGAGTGATTAGTGTCAAGCTTAGTACTAGTCCCTGGAGAACAACTCTAAAAATTCACCCAGTTGATGATGATTCCCCAGGGACTACTTCCCGAAATGTGTAAATTAATCAGTTCTTAATCCATTTAACATGTGCTTCACTGATACAG
>VYZX01013917.1:36507-54193 GCA_013401335.1 Brachypteracias leptosomus | reverse complement strand
AAAAAAAAATAATGTGTATTTCTCTGCTCACACTACATGATCTCATGGAAAACACCTATGTTACCCCCTGCCATAGCCGAAAATGGGGAAAAAAAAAAAAATCTAGTAAATACAAAAAGAAATTCAGCAGCTGCTCCTCACCCTAAGCCAAAAAGGCCAAGTAAACTAAAACTAACCTGCCCAAAAGTCCCAGAAAAAAAAATCCGCAAGTTTAATAATATTGTCTTCACTCACAAACTCCAGCCTAAATGAAAGGCTTCTTGTGGCAGATAAATTTATCCCAACTGCAGCTGGAGAGATGAATTGGTGGGTTATATCATTTCCCCCTGAAGGTAAGGAAAGAAAAGGAATTCTTATAGTTCATGAAGGAACCAAAGTACCTGTAAGTGCTCAAAAGAGTCTTAATTGGATTTATATTTGTCTAGGTTGTCCCCTCCACCCCACAAATAGGCATTATTCTGTAGCTCCTACATGAAATTTTGCCAGCCTGAACAGTATATGGGACTTAAATTTTCTCATTTGTCGTTTTTTTTTTCCCCTTTTAATTTTCAAAAACAAAAAGTGAAAATCTTGGGAAGATACCCTGAGAAATTCCAGGAAAGGCTCTGGCAGCTATGGGAGGACATGAGCTGTTCAGGAGGAATACAAACATTTAAATAATATATCTTGCTGGAAATTAGGCTTTGTGAGAAATCCCATTGATTTCTTTTAAGTCATTTTATTAAAAGGTCTATTAATGCTTGGCTTGCACTTTGTGGCTATGAGAGATGTTGGAATGAAGAGCTATCAAAGGTGACTATCAAAGTTTTTTTCTTCTTTCCATTTAACTTTTTCTAACTACTAAGCTGCTCATTTTGTGGAGACAATCATTAGTGTCTTTAATGTGAAACAAAGCTCCTGGATAAGAGCTGCTAGCTGAAGATCAATATGAAAGATATCATTTCAGTTACAGCTTTAATAACTGTAACAATAGGGAGCCTGGCATCGCTGGCTTTATGCATTAATGTAATTTAGAATCTACCAGGTACAAATCTTATCAAACATTAGCAGTGGCTGCATTGGGATTTTCTAGGTAAGGAAACTGTGTGATAAATGGGAGGCATTTTAAAGGTAAACTTTCATGAAATCAGGCTCATCTGCCATAAAGCCATAAAAGAATTTACAGGAAGAAAAGAAAATAAAACCAAAGGAGATTCTTGGAAAATGATGGCAGTTTTTAAAGAACCGGTGGTGCACAGGCACATACTCAGACTATACTAGGATGTCTCTCTTTGGTAGATATGGCAAAAACCATATGACCCACAAGACCAGAATATGAGGAGTTTCCACCAAATTCAGTGCAATTAAATATTTTCTACAAATCACCATATGTAAAAGTCCAAACCTACCCAGACATGCATCACCTAGCTTTCAGCCGAACCACACAACAGATGAGGAGCTTTTTCCCAGCCTGACAGCAAGGCACCAGCACATCAGGCCAAGAGGACAATCCTTCCTTCAGCCTGGGCCCACAATTCCACTCAGCTGTTTCAAATTCACCTTTCCCACCCCATTTCATGCAGCTCACCTGCCTCCAAATCCCTTGGCTCCCTACTTGTTTCATACTTTTTCACAATCAACATTCATTGCCCAAAACTTTCCCAGGCTTTTGAGATTTGCTGGTGATGTCATCCTTATTCTTCTGCAACAGTTTATCTACAGTCATGTTATTTATTTTCCTAGCTCTTTGATTTCTTGAATAAAGGAAATTTAAAAAAATCATAAACACACACCCTCCCTTAGAAAAGAAAAATCAGGCCTGAAAATGTTAAAACACAAATTCTGGATATTCCCTGCAAAGTTATTCTTAAAACCTGATGTAACCGCTTGGCAGTTTTTTAAAGAATTTGTTTAACTTGTGTCCAAATGTCTTCAGGTTTTAGTGCTTACAGGTGGCCACTTTAGATTTACACTTTAATTTTGAGAAAGATCTAAACTGGGAACACTGAATTTTCAGTTTATCATTTGCTGATAAAAAATGGAAAACTCAAAGTTGAAGTAGCCAACTACTGAAAAGAGTTGGCACCTGGCACTTTAATTTTTAAACATTGTGCTTTTTTGTGTGTGTAATGAGGTTATAAAGCAAGAGTCTGACTTCAGGATCACAATCAAGAAGAATGAGCTCTTAAGGATGACAGAACTGGCTCAGTTGGTCCAAAACCAAGGTTTGGTCCAAATAAACACACAAAAGTTTGTATGCTCTTCTGGGTTTTCTACCTGCCTTGGGGCTAGAGATGTCACGAGAACAGATTTGCTCATCACAGCTGCAGTACTTCCAGTTCTGGCCATGGATGAAATATCCAGGAAAGCAATCTTTCTCACAGAGCTCTAGGGGGGAACAGAGGGGGGAGTAAGGGAAAATGGGATAGGATATTTCACAATCTTTCAAATCTGATTCCAAAACTGGGGGAAGATTCAGTGATTACAAAGGTTAGCACATTTGTTGCTTTATTTAGGTTTTGGCTGTACTCTTAAATGCAACTTTTTACTGTAAGCATCAGAATACGTGGCAGCCTAGATAGTCGATAATCATGAGAAGAAAGACAACTGTTTCTAAACTTTGAGTATATTCAGTACTGTCCTAAAGTAACAAGTATAAATTAGTAGTATTTGTGTCCAAAATACAAAGAAAATTATTTTTTTTTTCCCCACAGGCTGTCTACTGAAAAACAAAGCTCCTTCTTCTTTCAAGGTGTAGGGCCTTGGACCCTTTGAAAGGCAAGGTTTCAATTCAATCTTGCCATGGCTTGTGTACATATGCATGCACACTCACAAACACAAAATCACAGATGTTCAAGACCTGTTTCCATTAAAGGTATAAAACTTACCAAAAAAGAAATCAAAGAGAAAATAAAATATTACCATGTTAACATGACTGGATTAAATCCTGGGAAAAAAAACAATCGATCAAAAAGGCTGACTTCAAAGAGAATTTGATCTGATTTAGGGCAGAAGAATGCTACTGTCAACTATTTGTCTAAGAATAGGCACATTGCCTAACAAGGACACTCTACTGTCTGTTTTAAAACCTCTTCTCAGTACATTAAACAACATTTAGTAAGCATGGCCATATACTGTGAAATAGCACATGTATTTAGGGCATGCACAAAATAATTTGATCCCCATTTCATTGCATCAGGAGTGTAATTATTTCACTGCAGTAATAAAACAAACAGAAAAAACCCTGGTTCTTTACCTCTGCTGTCATGTTGCATTGGGTCACTTGGTGTCACATGATGTGATATAATGCAGCTCAATGCAAGGAGACACATGTCCCTTCTCATTGGAAATTTAAAGAAATGGAGCTTACTTTTCCCCTGTGGGAAGCTATGCAGGTCAGGTGCCCAAGACTAGCTACGGGAAGTTTGATATCATCTCAGTTTCAGTACCTACATATTTCAAATCTTATGACATTTTGAAAGGAAACGTGTTAGATGCCACAATTTAGCCGTAATACAGTACTAAATAAGGGTAGCTTAAGAGGAATAGAATTCCACAGCTTATGCTCCTTGTCACGGTGTGCGCTGACAGGTATTGCCAAAGAGACTCTTTTAAACAATACTTTTAAACATACTTTTTTTGAAATGCACAGTACAAAACAGGAAAACCCTCTGAGAAACCCAATGCTGCTTAAATCACATGGGTATAGAATCAGGGGAACAGAGCTGATTAATAGTGAAGCCAAAACAAGACTTTTTTGATGAAAAATAGTGAAGCAGTTAAGCACAGAGAATATAGATAAGGAAAATGTACAGGACCTGGTGCCAAGTTCCCCTCTCAGTTACACTAGCATAATTGTGGAATAGTTCTATTTCAATTAATAGAGTTAATATGATGAGAATAAAATTATCTACATAATAAGCATGATTGAAACATAACAATTGACCCGGCTCTGAGACAGATTCTGTAATGTGTGCAATGGAGACATGCATCACCCTCAGCCCCATTTTACAGGTGGAGAAACAGAAGAAAGGACTCAAAATCTCTTAGCAGGCCAATGTCCAAGCTGGGCCAAGGGACACATGGCAAATTCCAGTCAGGCTTCTTTTCCACTTGGTTGCAATAAATAAATACAACAGAAGACTATCATAGAAGCCAAGTGAAATAGTATGTATATGAAATATTATCTTTCTATTATCATGGTATGTTGCTATTTCACTCCTGAAGCAAAGAGGTGTAGCTTTATGGTGCATTGGGACATTTATCAGAGTAGTAACTTCAGTCTCATTAACATGTCTACGTATTTGGGTGCCACTGTTTGCAAGATGAAATAACAGAAAAATTAGAAGCCTGAGAAGCACATTCAGAACAGATGCATGAAATAAGTTTCTCTTACTAGCAAAAAACACAAGGATGTATGGAATGAACCATGAAATAATGATGATACAAAAGCACTGGGATCACTACAATTTGAATTAGGTGTTAAATTACAGAAAATAATACTATTCAGAGGGTTCTGGTTAGTTAAAACCTCATGTCTAGGTTTTCTTAGTCTGCTTGTTTGCCTTACCAGGACAGCTCAAAGGCTGCATTTTGCAGAGTTTTGGAATAAGCAAGTTTGGAGTTACAAGCATTTGATTCAACCCCATGATTGTCCTTTGGTTTTGAACAAACTGAGGCAAAGGAGAGAAACATTTGGAGTTCTTACAATTCACCTCATTTATATAATTCATAATTTTTGCATATTTTTTATAAAAAGAATTGAGGTATATGCTTTTTTTTTCCTTTTTCCTTCCAAACTCTTGTTGACTACACAGCCCCAGCCACTAGTTACCACCAAGAAATTATAACCTCAGTCTGCACCTGCTCTCTGCTCTTAAACAAGGCACCATATCTTATGTGGCCAAAAAATTATATTAGCATAAATTTCCACTGGTATTCTATAGATTACAGTAAGATCAATAACTTCAAAAGTAACATGCATTTACCCCTTGCATTTCCCTGTTTTCTGAAGAACTACTAACACTACCTTAGAAGGTATTTTCTGAGTGTTTCTCTACCTACTTTTCTATTTGTTTGGAAAACCATGTTTTACTTCTCTAAATGTCTTCAAGAAAAAAGGGGATTAATTGGTGGAAAGAAATGCAGTAATATTTCACTTTTCCAAACATATGTAAGAGGGTAAGTGAACAGCAGGTAGCCTTAGATTGAAGGGAAGAGTGCCTGCACCACAGCATCTGATAATTCCTTGAGGGAAAGGATTACATCTTAAGGGAACCATCAATCGGTTAGGCAGAAGAGCACTGTCTGGGCTGGACTCCCCATCATCACCTTTCCAGCAGACACACATGCTTTGGTGCTGCCAAATGAAGATGGGAACTCTGGCTAGACATCTTAAAGGTTGAGCACAGGGTTCCTGGCCCTGCCCCAAGCTCTCGTACCAAGTGGTGACACCCCAAAGCGCCAGATCCTTGATAAGAGCCAGCATTGGCACTTCATGTCTCCACAGCTACTGCCAGCATTGGAGACAAAAAGGGCTATTAAGAGGCAAGCACAGATGAAAAGAAAATGTGAAACAAAAGAAGTAGAGCATAGGGTTTGAATGGTAGATGAAATAATATTTTCACAACCAGGTTTGCTTTCTTTTGCCCTCAAGATATACATTACAACAGAGAAATGCCACATCTGAAGAAAAAAAACCCCAAAACAACACCTCTTTTTTCTTTTGCTCTTTTATAGTTTGTCCTATCAGCTTTAAAGTATTTTTAAAAATATTTACACCGTGCTTTCTATGAAACTCAAAGTGATTCGCAGGCTTTGAGGAACACGTTGAACTTGCCAAACACACTCCAAGTTGTGGACGACTCTATTAATGATAACATGAATGCTTCATTCTTTCACCACAGGCCCAGAAAACAACAGGGAGGTATTCCTAGAAAGGATGCAAAACTTCCTAGCAATGCATTCACTTAGAAAGGTATTTCAGTATTAAGCATCTCTTCAAATAATTGTATTTTCAAGTGATGGATGGTGGGAATGCACACATTTTGGAGCCGGCAGCTTTTCTAGGTAGCATCTCCCCAATTTTTAAAGGGGAGTGGAAGGAAAGCAAGGGGAAAAAAAAAAAAAAAAAGCCAACCCATTTGGCATAGACCTGTGCTTCTGTGGCATCAGCTGCTTCACCTGTAATCTCTAGTGCTGCTCTGCCCCCTTGTGCTGCCGCAGCCACAGAGCAGCTGCCCGTGCCTTTGTGAAAATCCCCCCTGTCACTTCTCACTTTTCTGGCAAGTTCAAGGTCAGTGCCTAGCTATTTTCAGCTCATCTCTTCTTGATCCATGCAGAGAGATGACAAGGTAACGTGATTTGGGGTCAGCTGTATTACAGGAACCGTTACATAAACGGAGAAAGTGGAAATCAATCCTAGCTGACAGTGTCTTCAGGATAATCAGCGCTCACTCCATGCCGCTGTCAGCTCTCCTGCATCAAATACCATGTTACTTCTGTCAGATCTCCTTAACAAAACCGTATTCTCACTTTTGGCAAAGTAAATAAATATTTCACTCTGGCTTGCATTTAATTCATTGTTTAGAGAACTTTAACACTTTGGACTTGCAAAAAGTCTCCATTTATAAGAAAAAAGACATCTTATCCTGTCATGTCCATTACTGCCTGCAAAGGGCATTGGCAAAGATACAGTCGAGTCTTATGAAATACCCCATTCTTCATATTTTGTACTTGATTTCTTCATGCAGACAATTGTCCTCCAAATCTCCCCCATCAAGCAGACCTCGGCTTCCCAAAATGCTTACCTAACCCACGGTCGTCCTCACCCCAACCGTATCAGAGCTTTTCCTCTAACGTTTTAGGACACCTTCCTCAATTTGTTTGATTATTATTACTTTATCTGAACCATTTCCTCCTCTAACTAGACATCTTCCCTAACGCAGAATTATGAACATATCATTTCACAAGATGTGCCGCGTTAGCTGCATCTCGATGACAGCACATGGTATGTCAGTTTAGGGAAAGAACAGCAATTCTATCCCACCCACCTTGTGCTCCCATGAAACTGCCAAACCCGCAGTACTCCACCAAAGAACAATTTACCATAATATTAGTTGTCAGTAAATTCAAAGACGGAACTCCTAAAGCTATAAAATGGATTAGAAGCAATTTAAAAAAGAATTAACAAACTAGAGTAAGAGTATACTGTCAACAAACAAATGCTTCATCATAGCACTGTAATTTGGAATTTTAATTACCCCTCTGCTTCTGTAACAAAACAATGTCTGAACTGGCAGCCATTTGAATCTCTCACAGGTCATTGAGCATTCTAGTTAATTACTCTATGAATAGCCTGTTTTTCTCCCCTCTGGAAACACGTTTCTAATGGCAGTCAAGGTCTGACAAATGTGTCATCTACATAATTAGCTAGGAAGCAACACAAAACATTAAACATGCTTTGTGCCGACAACTATCAAAACATTTCATTTGTTGTCAATTATTCATTACTTTGTAGGTTCTGAAGGGGTTGTTATTATGAAAATAAGTCCAGATGCTAACAAGGTTAGAGTTTTTTATTCAAATTAGTAATCAGAGGGCTAACTTTAAAAAATGTATCCCATGTACGTTTATGGCAGCGTTCAATCAGCACTAAATTATAAACGAATTTAGTTAAGTTCAAGTTAAAATAACCATGGCAGAGCACACACACTAATTTGTAGAGTTGTTATCTCTCTTTGAAGTTTTAGGATCTAAGCTGAAGTAGCAAACTTTCTGAACCTTTGGCAAGACTAATTTGTGCTTGGTAAATAGAGTAAAGATTTTCACAGCATGAGATAATGTAAGATTGCAAAAAAAAAAAAAAACCTGGAGGTTTTTGAACCTTTTTTCTACCCTTCTGTCACACTGAGTAAAAGTCAAAATCAGCAATTCCAACTCATATAATATCTCGTCTGAACTTCAGTTTGGTTTAACAAGGAAACCAAACCAGTTACATTCACCACTCCCTTAATAGAGCTGAAATGAATTTATCCTCGCTTTTAAGAAGAAATAGGTGCTGGTTATTTCTTTTTTCTATGATCTCATTATGATGCTGCCTATCAAGCTACGCAGCTGAAATGGTACAGTGAAAATGTTTAGAGGAGAAATAAATGAGGAGTCTAACAATAAAATTAACTTCTTCCTTTTTAGCCAAGATTATTTCAGTTGAAGTGCTATAGTACAAATATAAAATAAACAATACCTTCTCACAGGGCATATATGAGAAAAAAACCCAAGGAAATAAAATGTATTCAGAAAAACAAAAGCCTCATTCTGAGTGAAAATTCACTTGCCCACAAAACGTTGATCCTGAAAAAGGGTTGGAAGGCAGCTTGCATTGCTCCATTGAGAAAAATTGTTTATTGAAGATAAGTGAACCCTAAAATATTCTAAAGCATTAATATTTTACTTTCAGCCTCTAAGTCAATGGAGTTTATGGTGTGTAGGGGTGAACCTGGGAGCAGTACCAAGTGCAGGCTGAGGGCCTCTGCCCCAGAACTGGTGCAGTTCCTCAGATGAGGAGCAAGGGACACGCGTATGAAATGGCTGAAAACCTGGAGTCAAGGGTTGAATGAGTCACTCTTCAAGCACGACACACACCAGATCAAGACTTTGAAAGCACAAAACCAGTTTGAATACTGTAAGGGGACATATGACACCCTTCATTTCTCATCTTTCTGCACTAGAAAGGAGAACAACTAATGTTACTCAACAGAATTTTTTTTGACAATATTCATGTTCGAGAAGTAAAACTGAACTGTGTTTATGGACTCACTGCTTTCATGCTTACCCTGTAATATTTGGCATGAGCAAGGTGTAAGATCACATTTATTAACAATTACAACACTTGTTATGGGAACCTCATATATTTTTCTACATACTATTATATGACTTGTTTAACACCTTGAAGGGGACACAGCTATTTCCTTACAGTGAAAAAAGTAGATGCATCTATAATGGACTAATATATGGTGATAAAATTTGCAGAGAATAAAGCCTTGACAGTCACTATTAGAACACAATAAAGAGAATATTTTTTCCCCTTCCACCTCAAATGTACATAGCTATGTCAGGAGAAGGTTTTCTGCTTTTAGAAATATTTTGTCAAGATTTGTTTTTTCCTCCAGCAAAAAAGTAAACCTGGGGGGAGAGAAACAGGAATTCTCAAAAACTTTCCCTAAATAAACTATACTATGAAAGAAGCTCTGATGATCTCTCAGAGATTGAAATAATCCATTTTCAGCTAAAACTACCCATAGCAATGAAAGTGAAAATACTCTAAAAGAGGGCTGGAGACTGTCTTGTAATTAACATTAAGCAGATAACATATTTACGAGAAAGTCAAAATATTTTGGAAGCCGATAATCCTGTAAGCCTTAACATGGTATAAAAACAACAAATAAATGCAAAGTGTTACTGTTACACATGCCTGCCTGATCAATGGTTTTCACATATTGATCTATAAATGGAGTTGACAGTCTGTGTTGGCTGCACATTTTCCAAGCAGCTCTATTTTTGTACAAAACCAATACGGGCAATTACCTTTGTTTGAGATGCCAAGTCTTATCAATTCAATGTGATTTAGTGTCATTTTAATTAAATATCAGGATCTACTTCAGGACAATCTATACAAACAAAGCCTCAAACTTGACTATAAGCTTGATTTGAAGTAAACATGTACACGCCCTGCAATTCCAAAATATGGCTCAAAAACTCTGCTAAACAGAAGGTTTATATTTTTAGCAATTTTATTTCTGTCTTTTTGGCTAGCCATAACTTTGGCAAGTGTTCTATGATCACAGGAGTAAGAAACAAAAGAAGATTTCTTCCCATTTCTCTGATAATGTATTAGAGAGATAAATAAACCTACCAGTTTGTTTAACCTAATCAGAAAAAGCTCTGATACATTAACATTTTAGAATATCTAAATAGGTTCTAATTCTTAATATTGACACCAATAAAAAAAGACATTTCATTGTTTGAAGTTGTTCTGAATGAAGCAAAATGCACTTCCCTGGGGTTTAACAGATGAAAATAGCAAATATTCATTTACATTGCTGGTTCAGACACTAACATTAAGCACAGAAAGAGCCCTTGCTTACCACAGTCTGTGTCCAGCTTCGTGATTTGTGCTCTTTAAACTCTACATTAATATCAATTCCAACCTTTGCACAAAGCCCAAGCATTTCCATCGAAATAAATAACGCAAACCCCCAAGAATCTACATGTAGCTTTTGCATGTTAGCTTATGCCTTCCACATTTGCATCTTCACTACTATAAAATGCACAAGTGCATATGGCCCTACTGATGTATGATGCATATCCCTCTTTGTCACACTATAGAAAATAATCTGTCCACCTTCAAAAGTATAGCCCCAGGTGTGCTTACAAGCATCACAGCAAATGCTTGAGAATACAACAAATCCCTTGGAGAAAATTATGTATTTTCTTCTCTATAAATCACCAGTCATCCTTCTAGTTTTGTGCCTTGTTTTTGCCTGTTATTTTTCATAGTCTTCCTTTTTTTTCCCCCATATGTTTTAGAAATAAATATTTCTATTCATTGTGCAAAATGTGCCAAATACTGATTGCCTTAATCCACTGAAGTCAGTAGGTTTTGCATAAGTTGAGCAAAAAGGATTTGACCCATTTATTAATAGAACATAGAGTACAGTGCACACACTGAATATGGGTGGTGAAAGAGTAATATGGAGTCCTTTATTCAGCTATTTCTAGTTTTTAAAAAGAAAAATCTCTGTGATGATGCAACAAAAATATTCAGTCAGTGCAAAAAAGAAAATAAGCATAAACAGTGGATACCTTGTAGATTATATTCATCATCTAAACAGTGATAGACTGTTGACAACAGAAAATTTCTAAATAGAAAAATCAGAATAAATCCTGTTTATCTTCCAGCACAAAATAATTAGCTTTGCTTAACAGACTGGTAATATGTATCTTTTAGCAGGGGTCTGTGTGCCTTTAAATGCAAAAGTGAAGACTGTATAAGTAAGTGCTCTGGAAAAGAGCATCATGAATTTTAAAACAAGACTATTAGTTGTATACATATATATACATACATACATACACATATATGTCATGTACATTGGTTGGACCCTGCTCTTTCAAGACACTTGGACAGACAGAGACTACTGTTCTCCATTACATTCCCCAAAATCCTTCACAAGTCACATGCACAGATTCAGAAACATCAGCATGCAATTGATATATGTTATTGATATTTCAATGGCCCTTTAACTTGAATCTCACTGCTCTTAAAGCATGGATTTGAAAATGTTTGGATCCTTAGGAATTTTGCTTTTAGTTTGGGCGCTAGCAAACAACTTTAAGAGGCTTATTTAAGTAAATACACCAAAACACTTTCAGTCTGTCAGTATCTAGTCAGAAAATTCTGCATGGCAAAAAGAGATGAAAAGAATTGAAATAGAAAGGAAATTAGTAGCATGGCAAGCTTTCAATCTATTATTTCAGAGCCAAGTTTGCTTGGTAAAATGACATATACTCAGTAAAATTCCGCTTTTATATAATTAGCTACTAAACAAACGTAACACAAAGCAACTTCTCAGCTCTCAGCCAATGAACATATATTGTACCTGCTATGGTTATTGGAATGCGGCAGTGAATATTTATGTCTAATTTAACTTTTTAGAGCCCTTGCTCTGTAACAGTCCAGCATACTATCCCCAAAACTAAAGTTATGTAACAAGGTAATATCAACAATGAGAAACTGCATGATAAAATCCTGCCCAAAAGTGAAAAATGCTAATTTTGTCTCATTTAGCAGCTGGATACAGAAATGCTCATTAGTTTTAAGAGGGTTAATCCTTTTAACTTTTGCATATTGATATGCCAATTATGCCTAATTGTACAAGAGGCATCAGTCAAGGTAATAGTGCATAAACACATGAAAGTTATTAAGTACATCCCAACATGTAATAAAGTAGGTGTTAATTGGTAGCTGAGTTCTGCAGGCTATTGAGGTGGATAATTCATTGAGAGATGGATCACTTGTAATTTCTCTACATAATTCCTTTTGCAGTCTCATGCTGTGATGTTTTCATGCTTGTCAAAAACAACTGCAGCCTAGTGCCTTTTGTTAAACACAGCCAATAAAATATGTTAGGCATCATTAAATATACTTAACTTTTAAACTTTTTCAAAGGTATAGTTCTTCCTGATAATACATTATAGCACTCCCAGTAAATTACTATAAGCATTGCTTCAGGTTTGTAATGGAGGATCATTTCACATTAGATAAAAAGGAAGAAACATGTACAGTGTGTCTGAGGCAAACAATATAGTTTAAATGGAAGCTAAATGAATATCTTATCAGCTGCTAGGATCTAAAAAGATTTTTGTCTCCAGAAATATAAGGTGAAATGAGTTGAGCTATACCAGAGAAATAATAATTAAAATAATGTATTTCTAAATGAGTCTGAATTTTGAGTTTGAACTTCAAGTAAGAAGGGAATAAAATACAACTGTTATTGTAGGCTTCCTCCATTTAATAACTTTGTTAGAAAGCTGAATATTTCATAGGAATCCATTACCTCAAAAAAACAAAACATTAATGGTTGGCATGATTGTGAGAAGTGCCTGAGACCTGGGATTCTGTCCCCAGCTAACAGAGTTTTCTTTCTCATTTGCATTCTCTGAGAACAAAATGGATCTGGAGTCCAAAAAGTGGCTAACATTGCATAAATAATTTTGTAACATCATATGGCCTCAGCTGCAAGTTGCCACCATTATAGAAGAAAATTAACCAGGGGAGACTCATACCAATCAGTTTGTTTAGTAGCTCAGAAGGAGTACAGGGGCAGGGATGCAACTGGCAATAGAGTTCATCACTAACTATTTAATTTCAAAAAAAAAAAGGGTAATGGATAAAAAATGGCCCAACTCTTTCAACTCTGTCAACTATTAAAATAATAACTTCAGTGTCTGATTCTTTTACAATTCATTCATTCTTACAGCAAGTTACAATTTCTGTTACAAATTGCACCTTATTTACAGAGTTATAATTTCCATTTCTTTTTTGTCTGCTTTTAAAGTTTGCCTTTTGAGACATCGTGACATGTATCTGATACTGTAAGTATTGTTCTCTACAGAACTTGTACTTAAGTACTGTAACACTTGAGAGTTGAAGTGCTGAGTAGATGCTATGATCATGGCCACAAAAGCCAAATTCTGTCCTTCACTGAAGGAAAATTGTTATTCCAATGTCTAGTCATACTCTTAAAAATATATTCATGATATTAAATATCTTCTTGCAAGGGATGATCATGAAACCAGTATCATCACTTAAGATAATTCCGTAGGATTAAAAAACCCTGAAAAACTCAGAAAATATTAGGAGTGTTTTACTTACAGGCTCCGGGACTTTCACATTCTCGGACAGAATCATAGATTTGCTTTGGCTCAGTCTATCGTGGTGACTGTTGGCATTTTTGATCCTCATTTGAACAGCCCCTGTACTGTGATAGGAAGGATTAGGCCTTTCAGAGGCTGTATCAGAGGTTGTAGACCTTTCCATGGTTACTGGGTTGACCTGAAGAACACAAAATAAAAGCATTAGTCTAGGGACCTTTCATATAAAAATGTATCAATGCCAGTTATACGTCACTGTAGTCAGGAGAAGATGCTGAGTTATCTTGCTGGCAAGATCTTGATCATCTTTGAACACCAGGATAACTATCAGCTGTGTCAGTCTGTAGTTTTATTATTGTCCTTATCACTCACCCATCCAATCTGCCTTGGAAGAGTTAGTTTACGTAAAAGATTATCCTTATCTCAAAAGCCATTCTCCTCTGTGGTGTAATCTCCCTGCAAGCCTCTGTCATGTCCAGCTGGCAGCCACTACACTTTGTCTTTGGCCCTGCTTACTCTACACATTTTAAATCTTGCAAAGGAAAACGACATGCTGTGAAGCCAATTAACATATCTTACCTCCACAGTTCAATACATGCATGTTACAAGTGCATTACAGGACCATGCTGCAACCCTGCTAGTGTCCTAGATTTAAACCCAGATCTAATAAAATCTCCCTTAATTTTTACAATTCTATTAACCCCATAGATGGGATTTTTCTTTCTCTGTTCATTCTTAAAATTTTGACATGAAGAAATGGTTGGGCACATCAACTCTCAAGCCCTTGGAGGGACTGGGTGGAACTCGCACAGAATGATCACCTTCTCTAGCAGTGCTGCTGTTGAACCTCCTGTCTTGATACTAGTGCAACTCAACAAAGTCCATTCTAGCTATTAAAATTTTTCATCAGCAAGGGTTGCTTTATATTTGCTGTACAAAACGGGACAGTAATGTACAACACATCCTCTATTTTCCTCCCTCCTAGTTCACCCCTGGCACTACTATCTATATATTATGGGTGAAGCAATATGCTAAGAGTCACAAGAAAACTTGCTATTTATATGGCTACGTAACTGTATGAGAAAATGTGTAAGGTAGGGGTACTTGCATAAGCTGGAATTGCTGGTTTCAGGGAAATGGAAATCCATTTAAGTGCAGTTATAATATTAACTGTTCAAAATCAGCTTTTTTCAAATGGGTTTGAAAAGCACTTTTTCTATCAACATCTCCCCAACCTCTGAAGACTCTAAAAGGTGAAATTCCCTATTTTCAAGCCCATTTCTATGAAGACATCAGAGCAGAGGAATATATGGTACCAGTGCGAAGGTGGGAGAGGGAGATGAGGAGCACTAGTGCATGTCTCTGAGCAGTCCCACGGTGGTTGTGTTAGTGAAAGGACACAGTTCTCATAGCTTCACCTTCTTCTGACCTTGTTAAATCAATTCCTTAGAGTAAACTGCCTTAGATGTAGAGAATATTAATGAGAGGTCATAGTTACAGAATGGTTGAGGTTGGAAGAGACCTCTGGAGGTCGTCTGGTCCAATTCCCTTGCTCAAGAAGGACCATCTAGAGGTGGTTGCCCAGAACCACATCCAAAGACTTTTGACTGACTTCAGGGGGATTTAAACTTGTACAGCAAGAGGCCCAAGGGTACATAGCACCCTTGAAGAGAAAAAGTGCTTCAATATTAGCCATTACTCACTCAACATCATGTGCTGTGATAGAAACACTAACTTTCATAAATGTAGCTTTTGCTCATTGGCTGTTTCCTGCATTGAATTAGTTACTCAATGATCCCTACAGAGTTGAACCACAGAAGGAGAGGAGAAAAATTTGGCTAAAGCTGTTTCCTATTACTACAGAGCATGCCTGTCTATTCCTGCTACAGAGCTGATAATGACATGGGGGAAAACTGTTGATGTGGACCTTTGGTAGACAACACTGTGTGTGCTCCTTTCCTGAGACACTTCTCACCACCCTTCAGAGCAGTCACCACTCAAAACCATGTCTCAGGGACACTTTGCCATTTTGGCAGCAAACGCTACAGCAGCTCTAAGTAGGAAATGATTTTTTTCCTCCTTCTAAACTTGGAGAGTCAAACCATTTTGTATTTCATGTTGGTATCAAATTAAAATTTCTTCTCAACAGATTTTCAGTAGGCTCCAGGCTGGAGAGCTGATCAGACTCGAGAGACAAGAGCAACACTGGCTCTGTCACTGATCCAATGTTTGGCTGGAGCACATCTCTCAGATTTTCTTCTGAAATCTCCCAAATATAAAACTCTGACATATCTCTTCTTGGGAGCATCATGAGTTTTAATTAGGTAGTCTCTGTCTGGTGTTGTCAGTACATGATACGCTATAAAAAAAGTTTAATAGTAAGACAAAGTCATGCCCTGAATCTCAGGTAGGAACACAGTCAGTAAATGACAACTCTGCAAAGACTTCAGAGAATTTTTATTCTAATTTCATTGAACCTTAGTTAATTTTCACCCAACCTGGAACTAATTCACATACATCATTATTATTACAAGGAGACTTTCCAAGACACTAAAATTGCAGAAACCACCATAAAAAAAAAAAAGAAAGAAAAAAAACCAAACCTCAACATTTCCACCATTACATTTTATTTGTCTTAGTGTAAAGTGTGGTGAGATCCTGCAGGATATGGAGTCGATCTTGCAGAATATGAAGGAAAGGTGCACATTACAAAATTTGTTCCCTTAGGATTTCCAGGTAGAAACCCTTTGCTGCCCAAACTCCATTAAGACTCCTAACAGCGTTATCGGCCCTGCATGCCAGTAGATGGCACCCTGAATGTGAGCTCCACAAACACAACACGTTGCATTCACATTTAGAAGAATTTGGTAGCACTTACATTCCGACCTTTTTTAAATTTATTTCTTTGTAACTTAAAAAAAACAGAGGGGAAGACACTCTGGAAACAGATACAATATTAACAGAAAATAGAAAAAGGATCCTATCCTCCAAACTGTTATTAGCAGCATCAGGGCCAAGTTTGGGCTGGTTTTGCAAGGGAATTTGTTTCACATACTTTGGAAGACAGAGCTGCCAAGCCCTGTGCAACTGCTTGTGAGGCATTCCATGTTCATTATATAATTAGCTGATTTGCCTTTTGGCAAATAGTTAGCATCTGGATATAAATTTTAGTTTTGAAACCTCCTACGGTTGATTTGCTGGAGAAAAGCATTAAACCAAGACAGAGTTTACCCCTCTCCCTCTTGTTTATAGAGTTCCTGGAGCAAAGAGGTCACATAACTTCAAGGCATTCACCTAAGAGAAGAGGGACAGGGGAACACCCTGAAATATCCTCTTGGAAGTGCTGGTTTGGGGACACTGTGAAACAGAAGCAGCAAGTTGGATAAGGGTGAGAAAAAGTCAGGGAACAGTACAAGTAGAAGAAAAATTCTTGACATGAGGTTGGATGGATGACACAGGAAGATAAAACTGATTCATAGAGTGGCTAAAAGAGGTTACACTGGATGTGAGAAAGGAGAATAATTTCTGGAGAGTGGGTAGATCAACTTACTTATTGGACAAAAAACATCACTGAGCTGAAGGGACAAAATCATCTTTCTGCCTGGGACATCGTAACCAATTCAGTCCTACACATACCACCACTTTTGGAGATACCCTCAGGTGTTTAAAGGTCCTCACTGAACTAAGAATCAGTTCGCACTTTAAATGAAATTCACAACCTCAGTGATTCAACACTTGCTGTCACTTTTCCCACAAATTGGTCCATGTGTTTGGGATGCTCAGAGAGGAGACATGCCTGCTCCAGCAAGTCCCTCAGCATCCCCAGAGTGAATCAGATTGACTTGGAGCCAGAGCTCAGACACCAACTACAGATGTGACGTGGGTGCTAAATTGTCATGACATTTGACATACTTGGCAGATCAATGATTAAGATCCTAAAACTCTGATTTCTAAACGTACAGCTAACATTCAAACACATGATGTGGAAGCAATGATATTATAGAGATGAAAAAGAGAAAAGATGTTGCAGATGAAAATCCGTACAGAGAGTAAAGCCATTCCACTTCTGAGAATCAGGCCTAGGTTAAAAGAATAACACAGCAAATTACAGAGATCAGATCTTGGGCTTCCTCATTAAGTGCTGGGTCTTGGCAAAACTATCTTCACAAAAATTTTTTGTTGCACTTCTTTTTGAAACTGTTTTCACAAAATCTTAATGTTTGATAACAGCGAAAATACTTAAATTCGTACTGATTTTTCTTTGACCAGAAAAAAA
>VYZX01013917.1:14179-36490 GCA_013401335.1 Brachypteracias leptosomus | reverse complement strand
ATTGTTCATCTCACTGTCTTCCTTAACCCTTTGTAGCTTCATTACAGTTTCTGTCGTACAATAACAACCAGTAAGTATTCCCCTCCTAGAGCAGCTCATGGAGCTAAAGGAAGTTTCATATTGCATTCTTTGTCCAGAAATTGACCATATAATGAGTAGACTGACCAGTATTACCCAAGAACTTTATTTCATAAACCTTGGCACAGTATCAGTAAAGTTAATATACGGGTTTTCAACAGAGCAAAGCAAAGTGTTAGTTCTTCAAGAAACAAGAGGATAGCAGTACTTATACATTTTAGCTGGAGTTATGCTTATGTTTCCTAGAGCTGTGTACAACAAAAGAGAGAATGCAAATGTTCATTCAGTAGCAACTTGTACCAAGTAGTAGTAAGAAGTAGTTTATCCAAGAAAGGAAAAAAAAAATCTACCCATGATTAATATAATTGGTTGTATTTGTTATTCAGGATTATAAGATTAAAAACATTGTATGTATTTTTCAATATTTATCAAAATAGGGTTTTAATTTCTTCCAAATTCACTCCTTATGACATACGCACCACTATCAAGTCAGAAGCATAATGAACATGAAAGTGCTCAACATATTAACGTTTAAACATGACAAAATTAAAGTGCATCTGGTTACATTCACTAATTCCATTCTGCTGAAAAGCATCCGTTGAAATCTAGTGTAAAGATATTACAGAAGAATAAAAATCAGCACTAAGTTCACCATGGCACTAGACCTGTGAGCCTGAAAAAACATAAAAATGGAAGAGGAACCAAGAGTTAACAAGTGAAAAAACAAGCTAATGCCACACACATGGTGAGTCAGAGCATTCTCGTAAAGGAGAAAACATATTGCTGTGTCTGTGAAAAGAGTGTTTGAAATCTACACACCTACATAAATATTTCTGCTGTTGTGTTTTGCTCTTAGCCTTTGCTGCACTGTTATCTCTGCTGAAGTACAGCTCTGGGGCAGTAAGTGCTTGAACACACAACTGATGGAAATAGAGGGGGACAAGTGAAAAAAACTATAGGTAAAGAGGGGATAACATGTAAACTGCCACATGGCCTTATTCAATTATTCTTATCTGCACTCTGCTGTTTTATTTTTTTCCAAGCAGCCCCACCATGCTGCATTCACAGCTAACAAGTCACACATCTGCACCCAGGGCACGGACACAAACAGCAAAGGCTGCTGAGGGATATGGTGTCCTGGGCTGGTGCCCAGAAGTGTCCTGAAGCCAGTTTATCTGAGCACTAGAAAAACAGAAGAATCCATTGTAAAGAAAATACAAAGCAGCTGTAACATTCCTGTGCCTTTTCCTTTGTAGAAAGATGTCATCCAGCCTGGAATATTTTGTACTTAGGAAGTAGCATTAATTTCAACCATCAGTCATATCTCTTATTATTTTTTATACCAGTTGCAGCCATATTAGACTTCCAGTCGTGTCTCTCAGAACAGACAACACACTAAACAATGATCGTTATACCTCACATGTCTAAAGGCTGGCTTTGTAGTCACTCTTTTCTAGTCCAGTATTTGAGGACTTTCTACAAATAAAACCAGAAATGACCCCAGAGAGTTCTTCAGGCAACTTCTAATTTACATGTCCAGTGACCATTCTGTGATTCTGTGACCCGTGCCTCTCCTGTGCTCATAGAGAAAACATCTTTTCTGTTTTATTTGTAGCAATATCTCACTGCCCAGCATTTCTATGTTACTGTATGTGGACAATGCTGCTTAGCCCATTATTCACTTTTGTTTATGGTCTGAGGCATATAATCCAGTCTCTATGTAAGATGCAACTAAAGGCAACTTTTTTGACACATCTTTACCCATTTATAGCAGACCTCCTAGGTAGTAGCCCAGCTCAAGAAGTAAAGCATTTTCAAGCATCATTGTTAAACAATTCTTAGGCTAAATAATCTTTTATCCTTGAGATTTTAACTTGATCCTTGATATGATCAACCTTTCAATCTTTTTGTTTTCTTATATTGAGAGTCTTATATTTTACAATAACACTTGGTTAATGACTACATGTCCTACATAATTCTCATGTTTGAGAATTGCCAGCTTAATATCCAGTAGGAACAAAGTATGTTATCATTTAAAAAAATTTCTTCCTAGTTCGTGCAACACAGGACATATGGTTCCAGACAGGCCTTAAAGACCTGATCCTGATCTCGGGTTCAGAGTGAACCCGCTGAAGATAATGGAATTACGACAAAGCAAAAGTAACATCAAGCACACCCAAGGAGAAAAGCCACCGCGTGTATCGCATTACGGAGCCAGGTATGGAAATACACTTCATAACAAGCTGCAAGAAGGAAGGATGTAGACTTGCACCAGTGTACAGCAGTAACTATATTGTTTAATTTGGGGTCTAAGACATACTCTGAGGTTGTTTTGATGACTGAGTTCCTAAGAATTAAAGTGTTAAAATGTAGAACTTAATTTCTTGTTCCTTATAGTTACCGTACATGTTAGGAGTATGTGATTCTCTACTTACGGCACGTCACAGACCCGCATGGGTGCCGTATCTACACTGCACAATAACTTAGAGGCTGTTACAGTTTGATGCTTCAGTGATTTCCTGCCCATTGGCCACACCACTAAAAATGAGTGGCTTACTGGTATGAAAATTGCAGGTTTTTTCTATTTTTTCAACTAGTGATAGCACATTTAAAAAAATTAAAAGGATAAAATAAAATAATAGAAGGCTGATGTTAAGTCCCACTTTCTAGAAGATGGCATTAAAATATCTTAATCAAATATAAAGTTTCAGTGGAAATTTTGTTATCTTGACAAATTTTTGCTCCATTTGTCTCCAAGATTGAAGGAAGAGAGACATAAAGACAGAAAATTTAAATAGCTGTGCTAGACTGGCAATGGCTATCAATAAAGATTCAAGCAGGGACCTGAAATCCTCCTTTGTGTCATTCTGAAATTTTGTAGAAGATGATAGCTGAAAGCCCCAGGGTCTAGTCCCTGCTATACCTAGATCTTTAAAAACAGCTGATCAGATGAGAAAGAAAAATGGGGATATGGGAAAGCTATTTGTACCCTATAGGGCAGAGATGTGCTGTCTCTGGAAATGCTTTTCTATTTGGATAGAAATGGGCTGTGAATTAGAAGAGAATGGGTAATGACTACTATTCAAAAGTTGTGCAGATACAATGACAAACTCTTCACACCCACATTCGATGACTACGATCCAACTCTAATCCTGTAATCCTCCACGACCTGCAATCTATAGGGCTTCCCTGCACAAATAAAAGCTTACAAGGAAATATCACTAGGATATTATTGGAAAACACAAAACCACATACAATAGGGTAAGAGAGGTTCTTCAAGTCAGCAAGTGACTGCATATTGTCATGTCTCTTTTGAATCACTTAGTTTCTTAATTATATTACATGTCAAGGTCTCAGGAAAGGTAACAGTTGTTTCAAAAGTTTGTCTGTCCCAATATATCATATGGGGTAGCATAATGGAGTCTATTTTCACCACTCCTATGTCAATTTAATATCTCAGTTTCAAGTGGAACTTGAAGCTAAAAGTATCCTTTGTGTACAGTTTGGCCTGCATATGTTCTGGGAACAGTCGTCCATAGTAGAAATTCAGTTGAATATGTAAAA
The DNA here is from genome assembly GCA_013401335.1 of Brachypteracias leptosomus. Classification (NCBI taxonomy): domain Eukaryota; kingdom Metazoa; phylum Chordata; class Aves; order Coraciiformes; family Brachypteraciidae; genus Brachypteracias; species Brachypteracias leptosomus. The sequence goes on along the minus strand of VYZX01013917.1, from coordinate 32,848 downwards.
GAACATGCCTGGGAAAAATCACTACTTCTAGGTCTTCCTGCTGGCAGCGCATTTAATTTCATTTCATTTCTGGAGTGCATCTGATCCGCGACACCTGCCTCCATTTTCCATGCTCTGCAAGCTAGACTACAATCCTTCAAATGATGAATATTGGTCCTATATACACAGTTTAAAAAAATAAACTATGAATATAATCCAATATGTAACACTTGTAACGCATCCTCTGACATTGAATAGCAGGACAAGGATAGTTTAGACATTAGTCCAATGGCAACAAGAAGCTTACATTCATAGCAATTTAATTGATTTAACACCAAATAAGACTTTAGAAGTGCTAGAGGGGAACCCTTGGTTACTCCTGACCTACCTTAACCTAACACGAAAAAGATAATTTCCTTCTACCTCCTTCCTTTCTGCTATACTTGTATATACTGCAGAGAAGTACAGAGTAGAGTTGTGGCTTTCCAACCACCACAAGAGTGACCAGCCCTAAATTCATTTTACACCTGCATATGATGCTTGTCACATGGTAACATTTTAGTTTAAAGCTGTCTAATTCCGAATAAAAAAGCTCCAATGTTTTCTCTAGGAAGATCACATAAGAATCACAAATTTCCTCCGGTGCTTGAAAGAAATCTGTTCCTATAGCCTAAATGTTCAGAAAAGTGTTGTTACTTTTAATGTTGCCAGATCTGGAGTGATGATATACTATGGGAAAGGTTATTCTTGCAGTATTTACAGATACAAGCAGAAGCAGAAGTGACAGAAATTTCAAAGTAAGACTGCTTGAAATATTTCCAGCTCAATTTTGCAGAACTTCTCACAGAGATTCAGATATTCATCCAAACTTTCCAGGCTTACCTGAACTAGACATGTGGTGATGGTAATTTTGGAACAACCCAAACTCTTTGGAGAAGAAGAGTTAGTACCTTAAGATAAACTGATGCATTAGAAAAATATTTTTTAAACGCCTGAAAGGTTGCTGCAAATAGCCAAAGAAACAAACTTCCTATGAGTTCTAAATGTCAGAGCTTTGCCAACAGAAATTTTGGGTTCAATTTGACAGTGGCTGTATAAACAAACCATCACAAGGCCAGCTTGGATAGGATGTAACAGCACATTTGTGACCTGCACCACATTCATGTACAGGCAGATGCCTCACTGGTTGATCTGCAGTGGAGGAAGGATGTCACATTCATCACTGAATAAGACTACACACAAGTTTTAGCCCCCTCTAATTCAGCTGTGCACTACCGAACACTTGGAGCAATTGTAAGTCACGCCTCAGTTTCCTCCTTGTCCCTAATTCCTGCCGCAGCAGCATCCCCTTCTCTAAAAAAAATAACATCCTCAAGCTCAGTTAAGCCTTTGGTGAAGCAGTGAGAGTTGTTTTAACCTCTTAAATTATCTTAGAGTCCCTCAACTTAGTAGTTTAAATGCACATTTGCCATGTCTTAATCCATTTTTCAGTTCCACACATTCGCCATCCTACAGAAGACATGTCTGCCAAAGAGAGTTACTGAGATTATTGACTAGGAAAAGCTTCAAAGCTTCCTAGATTTCAAAAACAAATTAACAAATAAACTTATAATAAAAGTATTTTTTAATTTAAAACTTATAATAAAAATATTTTTTTCTGACACTGCCTGCCTCAATAGTGTCTACAGCAAAGGGCTTGTCCCTTATTTGGACAGTAGGACCCCCTCCCTCCCAATCCCCAGGACAATATTCAATTCCCTGTGCTGTGCACATGAAACAGTCCCTCCTACCCTCTCTCAATCTTCCTCCATACATATCTGCAGCAGTTTTTGTGCTGTGATCCTGCAGCTGCTCCCTTACTTCTTCTCACTGCTCCCACTTCCCATCTGAGAGGGAAAAAAAAAGCTCCAGACACTTTTAATCTTTTCCCACACTCCATCTCCACTTTCCTTTGCAGAGCTCCCAGTGCTGCTCTTGTAAGAGATGCTGCTGTGAAATGCAGCAGAGACGGCACCTACGGTTTTAAGAGAAAACTTTTAAGCTACAGCAGGAACTGGAAGGGGAAATTCTTTGCGGCTTGCATCAACCAAACCCCTCTTCTGCATTTCATGGGGCCCCCGGTTTGCTTTCCTCACCAGCCCATGGCCCAGAGCAGAGCAGAAGGCAGCAGGAGTGCCTGTCCCGCCACTCTGCACCTCAGCACCATGTGGCACAGCAGGGAGAAGATAAAGGCTTTTCTTTTATGTGATAGTATCTGTTATTACATTGTGTAGTGAAGATGTCTGCTTTCAGCATGCAAAGGGGAAATACCAAGGGTATTGTGGTGTCAAAAATATAATTTCTTTGATTTTATTTAATTCTGTTAGTTATATCAGAATCCTTTACTGCAAATGTAGATTGTTTTGTGAGGGACCAATGGAAACTATTTAACTGAGGTGGTTCAAGATGACTCCAGAGACCTTGTCTGCATGCTTTCAGCAGGACAGGAGGTCAGAGTCTACCTGTACCAGCAGTTCCACCATAGACAGACTGCACATAGTAGGAGCAGTCAGAGTCAGCAGCAATGACAGCAGGAGTGTGGCAGTGCCAGATCCATGTGTGAACACCAACAGTTATGGTGAGAAGAGTGGCAGCCATTCGTCTGCCCCCAACATTGTTAAAAGCAAAAATACTTAAGTATTACGTTTTCTGTCAGCTGTGGGTTTATTAGATAGTGTGGTAACATGAGGCACTGATCCTGAAATCCCTTGTTGGCTGAAATTGGTGCACTCAGCTCAAGTGAGCCTTTGTAGTTCTATGTACCTGAGTTAAAATGTCCTTACAATGCGTCAACATTATTGTCTAAACATCTGTATGTTGGTGCACGATACAAGTCTGATAAGAAATTTCTGCATTAAACTTTTTTCTTTTACATAATTTTTTCTCCACATCTTCATAGATTCATTGTCTTCACTTTCTCATACTCTAGGGAAGATTTTATATATATTTATATTCTAAATTTCTCAGGTCTGTATGTCCTGCACACTACTCCATCCAGAGCCAGTGCTAGACTCTCCAAATGAAATTCAAGAAGAAATCAGTTTCTCTAAGCCTCTGCTAAGACTGAGGACTCTCCTTCCCTTTGCCAGGCCATAGGATTAATGAATAAGGAGGAATTGATATGCTTTTATTTGGACTGTTTCTGCTTCCTTTACTACTCCAAGAAGAGTGGATGGATTAATGCTACTTCCTAATCCAAAAATCATCACAGGAATTGGATTACTCATTACTACTGATTACTATACTTTGCTTTTTCTGCTAATAAAGTAACTAAGCATGCAATGTACTGCTGATAATAGAAAAATTAATCTTTCTAGATTAAGCCTCAGCACTGATCAGTCCAAAGCACAAAAGGCAGCACGTGTCAGAGCAGTTCAGCCCGTTGGAAAGTCTGAAGTAATACCTTCCTAGTGGAAAATGTTGATTCATTTATAGCAAAGCTATTCACTCAAAATGCATTTTGTTTCAGAGTACCAAAGGAGGCTTCTGTTGGTGTTTGCTGTGGATGTCCATGGTGTTACCATCAGGCTGTCCTGCAGTGTGTGTAGGGGTTTGACTCTGGCCAGCATCACCATGTGGGCTGGGGATCCCCCAACTAGTGGGACTCACTGTCAGTGTTGGGTCCATTCCCCCACTGTGGACTGCTCAGTTCCTCCAACTCCACTGTCCCAAGCAAGTATCTAGTGGACCCAGTGGCAGATGCCTCCTGAGTCATATCTGCAGCAGAGACACCAGAAATGCTGAAAGCATCCTGACACCCAGGACAGACCCACCAGCCATGGAGGTGACTCTTAAGACAGAACTCTAGAGCTTCAATTGCCTTCACAAAATATCTGTGTCATTTCCCTCCACACCCACAACAGAAGAGAGTTTAGTAACATCCTGAGCAGCAGACAAACAAGTACAGGTGCTAAGCACCATGCCTTGCCTAGGAGGAGCTTCCGTATCTGGTTCAGATAGGCGCTTCGGTATCCAATTCAGCACCAAGTACAGTGGTGGCCTTGCTCAGGGTGTGGCAGGAAAAGAAATAAGAAACAAAGAGCAAGCACATACTTAAAGCATATCTCTTCAACTCTAAGCCACATTCACTTCTCTTTTTACTTCCTCCTTCCCTCCCACTCCCATCTTATCTGTTGCAGTTGTGCTGAAAACTGATGGGTGTCTTGGAGAAGGAATCAGAAGTCACTTTAAGTTCATTTGTTCAAGGACTATGCCTGTTTGCTATTTCAGGCAGAGACTTTGGAGGAAATATTCATGACAAACCACAGTACAAACCCACAATACCCAGCTTAACTACTAGTGAATGATTTAATACCTGTCAATCTCAAATGGCACAAAGTGTAATATTGTGTCTTAAATAACCTTAAACCACTAATCATAGCAATATCAAAATTGCTTAGTTAATTTATTGAAGAAATGTTTCAGCAGATATCTGTGCACTGTCTGAATTAGCATTTCCCTATATGACTTGTACATGTCCCCAGAAGTTTCGAAGTTAATTTGGAGAAGACCAGCATCTGCTTAACTCCCTGATACCTTTCTTACTTGTGTCTCCAAACAGTTCTTTCTCATGCTAAGTAGGGTGAATGAAAATACAGAGAAATTAAGAGATAAAAGCAAAAATTTTCAAGCATCTATGAATTTTGGGGTCTTAGTTTCATAGAATCATAGAATAGTTTCAGATGGAAGAGACCTTCAAGATCATCTAGTCCAACCTTAGTCCTAGCCCTGTGAACACCACTAAACCCTAAGCACAACATCTACCTGGCTCTTAAACACCTCCAGAGATGGTGACTCCACCACCTTCCTGGGCAGCCTGTTCCAATGCCTGATAACCCTTTCAGTAAAGAAATTCTTCCTAATATCCAGCCTGAACCTCCCCTGGTGCAACTTCAAGCCATTTCCTCTTGTTCTATCACTTGTCACTAGGGAGAATAGACCGACCCCTCCCTCACTACAACTTCCTTTCAGGTAATTGTAGAGAGCAATAAGGTCTCCCCTCAGCCTTCTTTTCTCAAGGCTAAACAGCCCCAGATCTCTAAGCCATTCCTCATATGGGACATCCTCCAAATCCTTTACTAGCTTGGTAGGCCTCCTCCGTACCCTCTCCAGCACCTCAATGTCCTTGTAGAGAGGGGCCCAAAACTGGACACAGCATTCAAGGTGCAGCCTCACCAAAGCTGAGTACAGGGGAATGAATGATCACCTATCTAGCATAAATTAGATTTGCCCCTTAATCAGTTTGCAACATCTAAATATATGTGCCCAGAAAATTAATGCCTGCTTTCCTTCTTCAGACAGCTTTCTTACAAAAAAAATCCAATAATGTTTCTTTTGCTCCTATTTCAACCAGCCTGGAAGTTTGCTTCCCAATGGGCTTCATGTTGTAATACAGACAATGGGAGTCCACAGACTCTGTCATAAGAGGTCTCACTCTTAAAATAAAAATAGCTCAGCATTGAGGAAGTCCCTGTGTAAATGAGGAGCTAGCAGAGTTTGTTTTGTTGTGAGTCTCCAAAGCAACACTTTTATAGTATTTCTTAACATAGGGAAGACTGACAGAGGCATGTCAAGTGTCTGAGGGCACAATCCAGCGCTGCAAAAGAACAACCACCTCTGTGCTTCATATGTCAATAAGAGTTGTCAGTGAAATTGAGATTCATTGAGACTGCTGGTTGAAGCAGACCAGCCTTATGAGAAGGTTTCAGAAGCAGGTAACATCAGTGCTTCCTGACCTAGACCAAGCTCACAGGTTCCCAAATGCACACCCAACAGGGAAGCATGCTGCTGCGAGAAAGCTGAAGGCAGCAGGGCCATCAGTCTACTTGGAGATTAAGAGGACATTACAGAGATAAGTTTGATGGTAACGAAAACCGTTGGAAGCCATCAAAGAACGGAAAAAGGGACAGTTTTGTGCAGGTTGTGTAAAGAAATCTGTTGTGCTGTGAATGGCATTTGAATTATCGTGGAAGGCACACAGTCAAAAGCCAGGGTAAAATTCTGTGTTTTCTTCAGGACTAATGCTATCAACAAATGAAGCCAGAAAAATGATCAAAGCATCTTCATATAGATGATTCCATCAGTACTAGCTTCTGTCTTTGTAGCACTCAGAAATAGTTTGATGCATCTATGTGGAACTCTTATTTAGGAGAGAAGTAAAACATGTGCATTTCAGTTAAAACTCAAGTGATGCTTTGTTCTGTCTTTAAAAGAGATCGGCCTAAACACCTATACAGGATTAAGATAGATTCTGTACAACTGACATGTTTCGGGTTTCTAATTAAGAACACACCTAGGCACTAACAGATTTCACCATCAAGAGACAGTTTTCAGCAGCATGCAGGCTTTCACAACTCATTAAATGGTTACGAACTCACACTGATTGAGCTGACACAACGCAGAGGCATCTAAAAAAAAGTCAAGAAAACTAAGGAAGTACCAGAGTTACACATTGTGAGCCTTGAAAAATTCAGAAGATACTGCCTGTAACCCACTAAGCCCCATTTGCCTCAGTAGAAATAGGCCATAATATAGCAGTTCCCACTGATCAAATTCTGTGGTACTGCTTAGCAGAGAACCAAGCTGAGCAGCACAGCAAAAGACATCCTCTCTATGCCACTAGGGTTCACGACAGGTACTCCATGCTGCTTGCGTGGGATACTATTTTTTAGATCCTGGCCTCAAACTCATCATTGTAAAGAAATAATAACTTCTGGGACCCAAAATAGATAGAGATATCCAAACCAGAGCTGTGTACAGCTGTTTCAGCTAAGCTAGTGCCACATTGGAGGTTGTGATGGTGTGTCACCCAAACATCAAGAGAAGAATGAAAATGTGGCTTTATCACCATTTTAGTTCTGATTCCTGACTCACTTAAGGTGTAAAGGAACATACCCAAGCCTGTGGTCTGATACAGACATCTCCTTTGCTGCCCTGGCAATCTCAGCCCTGGTGAGGGGCTACTGAGGGACCACACAGTTATCCTTGGTCGGAAGAAGATGGAGTATGTCTTCCAAGCTAGGGTGTCACTTGTATGAAAGCAAAAGGAAGTTTCTGCAACAAATGCTGCCAAAAAGGCAAAGATTTTTTTTTTTTTGTAATTCAATAATAGTATACAGCAGAAGCTTTAAAATACAGAGGGTGCTTCAGCTGTTCGCTCTATTTGGAAAAGAAAATGAACAAATGTACATTACAGATGTAATTGGATTGAGAGGCAAAGTGAACAAGAGATGCTGCTTTTAAATGAATTTCCTTTGGACACAAAGAGGTAAGTTGCAGGGAAGAGAGAAAATAAAGAAAAATAACTCTAAGGATTCAAACTACTTTACCAAATCTCACAGCTCTGTGAAAAATGCATTTCAAATTACTCTAAGACATTGCAGCAGTAACATAAAAACCACTACAAACACAGCCCAGGAAGAGAACATGTTCTTTTTATACAATTTCCCTCTCTGTGCTGATTTGTGTATGCAGGCAGGACAGCTTTTTTTCTCCAGAAAGTACAGAAAATTTGAAATGTAATCTTACAACACGGTGCTAAAATCTGTCTCCAATTAGTATTCACAATTTCAAAATGAGCTTCAAGCCACGTGTGATATCTTTCAACTCTGACCCATATTTCCAAAAGAAAAACAAATTGCTTCTTATGATAAGGCTATCGGTTACAAACACAAGTACATGTCACAAAGTTTTCAGCAAACTACATGTTACCAGAAAAACAAATCTTCACCGTAGAACAAATCTTGCTAATTCTGGCTCTCCTTTATGCGGCCCATAATGAAAGCATTATATTGTGTTATTTGAACATCCTCTTAAATCACTGTTTCCTTGGCAAGCTCTGAAGGCCAGGAAACAGTGTTTGCCCACCGATGGCAATGCAAAGTGATTTTTTTTCTGATAGAAAGCTTCAAGTGAAGTGAAGACTCAGGACATACAACCTTTTTCTGGCTATCTCTGAAGCAGAGGAGAAATTAGTCTGAACATCCTCATGCAGGAAACATGCTACCATGTCCACATTGAACAGCTCCACAAGGAACAGCATTGAGAGTGCCCGTAGGCAAACCAAGGATATCTTTTGTACAATGACCCTTATGCCTCCCTGTGTCCTAGTCCTACTAGCACCACTGATGAATTACAGAGTGGTACCAAACTTTTTGATACCCAACAGGGCAAGAGATCCTTCTACTGATCTCTTCAGTCTCTAATGATACCAAGTATCAACTAGATACCTACCCTTACCACTAAATACTAATTAGTAGTTACTGTTACTAATCACCTCCCTGATGGTCACCAGCAGGGAAGCCAGTTACTCAAACAGGGCTAAACTGATCTGGCAAAGGCAAATGCTGGGAAACACGATCTAATTTCATTTCCCAGTCAGTGCCGCCAGCCTTTTCTACTTTTTGGGGACAATGAGTTAGTATCGGAAGGGATAATAGAAGTGATTAGTGGTTTGGGATACTAGAGAGGGTCAGATATAGTTGCTTCTTGCATAGGATGTAACAGACTTGCTAGATTCTGAATACTACTTTCATCTCTAAAAACATCGTTTAACATCTGTACTCTTTTCATTGTTGCTTATTGTTTTCAAATTTACAAACTCCAACAGAAATAAAATAATTGTGTAATTAACATAATCCATATTGAACACATACAATATATATGCGGTTATGATTGTTTTAAAATCTTAAGCAACAAGTTTCCTAAACTGTATTAAGATTAATTTAAGGTTCCTTACCTACAAACTCACAGATGTCGTCGTCTCATCTCAAACTGCCATCAACCAGCAAGAGTTTTAACTATTTCAAAAAACGGAAAACATCTAGGTCACATGTCTGCGGCAGCATTTGGGTTAATCTCCCACAGCTCATAAAGATAGAAAGAAAGCAGGAAAAAAAAGTAAAATAAAACCACTTCCTGCAACAGCAGAACCAAACCATCTCACCAGTGAGCAACTTACACCCAGGTTTAGTGAAAAACTCTTCCGGATTGGATGAAAAGCAAAACTTTAAAATATGAAAGCAGCTCCTCTGCTAAAATTGCAATAAACAGGGAGGGTTAGTTTTTGCAGAAGGTAAACATGAGGTTTAAAAGGAAATGCTGAAAGGAATTACGATTCTAAGCCTCAAGGCAACTTCCCTTTTCTTACCTTCAATGAAACCCTTTGAGTACTGGAATAAATAGCTTGCAACAAATATGCTTTGTTATTTTGTAATGTAGCTTTAGTAAATGTGACACCATACAGTTACTTTAGATTTATAAAATAGCAAATTCTAGCAAATCAGAGAGGTTTCTACTAAAAAAAAACTTTACTTGTACTACTGCCTGGTGAAGGTCGCCCAGATAAACACTTCTGTTTCTTTGATTTTCTGTTGCAACACTTCTCCATGAAGCAGATCCTAGAGGAGCAGAGGCACACACAGCTGCTGCCCGCAGCACCTCACACCAGAGCGGTCCCTCCCAGGCAAGGGGAACCCAGAGAACCAGCAGCTTCAGATGCACCTTCAGGGATCTGGAAAATCCCTCCCTTGCATATGCCTTCACCAGCATCTTCCCTTGAGGCCTTTTTTTCATCAAGGAAAGACAGAATCTTTCTGGTATTTCTAGCTTGACTCACAAAATCAGGGCTCATCTCCCCAGTGCAGCAGGCTGATTGTGCTGCTTGTACAGGGTGGTTGTGCTGACAACCATCACAGTGCTGATCAGGCTGCAGAGCCCTCTGTTGATGTTTTGGCAGAATAGGGGGATCTTGTTTGTTTCCCACAATAAAACAAAGAGCTGTGATATGATCCAAGAAAATGAAGGCCATGCAGAAGTTTAAGGATTTGTCCCAACAGTGAAGTAAAAAGTATCCTATTAACAGGGGTTTCCTGTGGAGTTCCTCAAGAAGACCTGCTCCATCTGTGCACATACCCAGCACGAAATTGAATGGGTGCCCTAAAGAAGGATCCTACAGAACATCCTATGGAGAAAGACCAAACATAGTTAGAAAACAAGGTCTGGGGCTGAGGCTGGAGTAGAGCTTAGGAAGACCTAGGAATTGTGACATGTTTTACCAGGCTGCAAAGAGAAGACTGATTTGCAGGCAAATCATTTCCTATTGCAGCAAAAAGCCATGCAAGAAATTTCCTGTAGAGAACAGCTTTAGTACATCATGCACTTACTGAAGCACATGGGAAGCAAGACCTTTAGGAACTCAAAAAGAATACCAGAATGAAAAAGGGGGAACGTAACGCTGCTGAAGAAACGGCAGAGCTATTAGACTACAGAGTGACCCTTACATTATTATTATTATTGATTTTGCAGTAACTTCTACAACCTCCATTTCATGGCCAAAGATCCAATTAGTGAAAGGTCATACAAAGCCAGAACCAAGACCCTCCTTGTTCCCAAACGTTTACCACGTATGCCAAGAAGTAACACACACATATAGACAGGAGAAAGAATTGAGCAGTGTGATAGCTGATTTTCACTGTTCTCAGCTAAAATATCACTTCTTTGTAGGTACTGTGTTTTAGGGATGTATTTTAAAGACGGACTTTTGGAGCAAAAAAAAGTGGATGTGGCATATGAATAGTGAAGAGATTTTTCTCCCAGGTGTAAGGACATGAGAAAGAAATATTATGCTTTGCTGTAAAGTAGCAACTGTTAGTGCTTAAAGAACCTGCAGCAGCACTAATTAATTGCTAGCTCTTTCAACTAATTTTGTCATGTGGAATGAATTTTAATTGAAAAATGTATTGTAGCCATGTAGGCCTTAAGATTTTCCTCAAATAAAACCACTAGAAGCATTTTTACAATTACAAAGTATTTGTGAAGAGTGCAGACAACAGAACTTCATCACTAAAATGTGAAACCACCAATAAACCTATGAAATACTGCAGCAGAACTTGCCTGTTACCTTGTCCAAAACCTAGATTACCAGGGACATGACATTTTTCATGAAAATGTCTTTCACTGTACACCTAACATTTCAAGTCAAGTTGCATACTCTGTCTGATTTCCTTCAGATCCATTTGACAGTATGTCAGTAGTGACAAAATTCTATAAAAGGATGGCAGTTTTGCATACTGCTTAAACGTATGCAGCACAAGCTTCCTGTGTGATCTCTGGAAGGCTGAAAATACTTTAGATGTGCAAAAAAAAACCAGCTTAGCGAAATCTAAGGGCTCGTTTAATCTAAGTAAAACAAAACAGGAAACAGAAATGGCATAGATATTACCTGGAGCAGATTGCTGCTCAATAGGTTGGTCTTTGCATCTTTGCTCTGCAAGTTAAAGATGGAGCATAATTTCTGAAGCTCAGATTTCTTGTCCCTATTTCAGTGACTCACAGCGTCATTGCTTATGAGACATGCCATAACGTTGGTGAACATCCAGATTTCCACATCTCATAACTGAGATCACAGAGCATTAAGGCTAAACCAGCAATTTAAAAAATCACTATCGACTGAGGATGCTGAATTCCCAGCAGCTGTTACCAACTCTGGTAACTTATGACACAGGAAGTATCATAAGTTTCATAAGGTGCTTGAACAGCAATTCCAAGACTTGGTCTAGACCGCACTCTCCCAAGGGGGAAAGAAAACTTTTCCTTTTTACTTGGTTCAGCCTTTATTTTCTGTTGGGATGACTGACAGACAGCCCTTAGTCTGGCTTCTATAGCAGACACACAGAGGCAAATCTAATTCAGTGGGTAAATCAAGCCACAATAGACAATACAAATATGGACAACATGAGGCACAAGCCTGGAAGAACAACTGTGCATTCAATGGCTGGTTTCAGAAGAAAATAATTTTTTATTAATGAAACTGGAGAAAGTTCCAAAACTTGGCAATTCGCTGGGAAAAAGCCTAGGAAACTAGTAGACTATGTGATAATGAAGAAATAACATTTTATTTTCAACATTTTTCACCAGAGAAATTATATTTTTCATATTTGTAGTAGGTTTTAAAATATTTAAATTAAAAAGGAGAACAAAGAATTATGCCTGTATGGATAGTAATTCATATTCTTGCTCACAGCAATTTTTTGTTCAGGGAGCTGATGTCCATTCAGTAGCCATTATTTTTTTGCTATAAGGGCTTTGAATATTTAATCCCAGCAAAAGCATTTCTAAGAACACATTCTTACATATCAAGAAGGCCATGAACATGGCCATGTAACAGCTCCAGTAGTTTACAGTCCAAGTTAACAGCAGACTCTAATATTAACTGCTTGAGCAAGAAATGCTTATTATGAAGGAGGTTGTATGTAAACACCAATGTAAATATACAATAATGGTTAAATTCACACAACCCTCTCAACCATAACATGCATTATAAACATTCTGGTATCATCTCCCAAATTCTTTTACTCTGAGCTGATTTTTTCCCCAAACAATCCATTTTACTTACCTCAATCTTAAAGTGCAAAAGACTTTTCTTTTACATTTGCACAGGTGGTAGAACATAGATCTTTAGAAATTCTCCAGCAGTTTAATGTTGACTATTTGGAAGGAACATATGTGCTGTGGCTTGAGGTCTAAACCCCACAACATTTACATTTTAGGGGATAAATGATCTTGCATGAAAACATGTCTTAATAACCAAGCTGCTAAAGTTTTGATAACAGATATACTTTACAAAGCAGCAGAGAAGTTTAGGATAGAATTCTCTGAACATTTACTTCCTAATAAAAATAATTTTGCTTTCTAATGAGGTTTGAACTTAAAAATATTCATAGCTAAGAAAATAACACAGATATTTATTTTTACACTCATTTTTAAAGCTTACCTAATGTAATTTTTTACTGTTAAAAAAAGAAAAAAAGGGATACTGAAGTTAATGACAACTGCTAGGTAAGAAAGTTCTACATAAATTCAAATTGGTCCTTTTCTCTCTCCTTCCCAGGTGTTTTAGGGATCTTGACACTTATTTTAAAGGCCAGCCTTGCCTAGGGCTATTTTTAATAACTTTAAAAAACCACCTGAACTCATTGTATAGCTATACTGTACAAAAAAATAGACAAAACCCCAGCATATGTTGATGCATTATGTAAAGACTTTCCTTGACAGGATTCAGTTACATGCAAGCTTTAAATGCAGTGTAAATGCATTTTCTGGAGTGTTAGGCCTCCGAGTGCTAAAAGTGCTACAATACCAAACTGCCAAAAAGGTGGTTTTACATCACACAATAACGGACCTCAAAAAGAAATGAGTCACATACTTTGGGTGACAACATCTTAATCTACGCACCCGTGATCAAGTCAGAGTTACAAAGTGGTGCCAGTAAAATCTTCTTCAAAGCCCTGCTCTTCTCTTTGGTGTTCATCACTGGCATCAGGTATGACCCAAACTCTCCACGCCAATAGTTTGTTGACTGGAGGTGTTCCAAAAACTATCAATGTTTTCAAATTAAAACAAGTATGATGCGGCTGGCCTTAGTATAAAACTGATACTCCAGCCAGTGTTGTTTGTACTTCTATTTAAAAAGCTTCAGATACATGGTGAATGACAGTGACGAAAGTACTAAGGCCTGTAAAATCCCACACTGACAACGAATATAGAAGAAAGGTGAGATGTTCTGGGATATTCTCTTCGTTTCAGCCTTTGAGGAAGAAGCAGCTCATTTCTACAGTATCAAATTCCACATTCACAAAAAAGTAAATGTAAGCATACAGCAAGACAAGGCGTTCACAAACATAATGTGGCTCCCATCAAACCTAGTAGAAATAAGATCTGTTGATGTCATTGCTTGTCTCTTCCTAATAAAGCCTTTATCAGTGTAGTAGGCTCTGCTCTCACTCTGCTCCCTCCTACATTGCCATCACAGAGTGACTCAAAACTGCCCAGGCAATTGGAGCAGAAGAAAGAAGTCAATAAAAACAAGAGAAAGTCAGATGCAGGAAGTAAAACTCCAGTCAGATGATTGTCCCCTCTTGTGTCCAGAAGCTTTCAAGGGAGACTATACTGTCTGAAGTGGACTGGGACAAGAAAAAAATTAAAAATCGGTTTATCAAAGACTTGAAGCAGTTAGTTGAATTAAGTAATTTGGTATGCTATTTCTAATCACTTCCTCTGATTTTACTTGCCCATGTAATACAAGGATACTTCTAGTTTTTACTCCATTGTTCTTTTCCCCATCTCTCTCCTTCTGACAGGCAATTGCTATTGTACAATCTCACATGATCTAGGAGATGTCAGGAAATCTTACTGGTTACTGGTGAATGGGGGTATCCAGATTTAGAGAAGGAAAAAAAAAAAACAGAGACAGAATGAAATGCACTGCCAGTGCAACCAATAGTCACCAAGTATTATATATGCTGGCTGTTTGTATTTCTTAGAAGACTTCTTCACAGCAGCTAACCACAGAAAATAAAGAGATCTTTGCTCAGATCATTTCAACATGTCTGTACAAATACACATAATTTCAGCTTGCTTCAAGCAGGCAAAAATAGAAACCTGATGGCCCTCATTCTATAGCTTTTGAGATTGTTCCAGTTTTTCAGTTCTGTCTAATCTCTATAGTTTGTGGTCTCTTGAAGTCATATACTTCCTTTTCCCTTCTTTCTCAAGACCCCTCTGTACTCCCTTTTCTTCTGATTCATGCTTGTAATCTTGCTTTTATGAGCCCCTTTGTATTCTATATCTTCCAAATTTAACAGGGAGTCTCCTAAAGCAGGTACACAGCACTGTTATATTCTGATTCCATAGTTACCCATGTAGGTTGTCATAAAAAAATCACCTTTACACTATGATAGCAGATTCCTAGTGCCATGTTTTACAACATCTCCGTTCCATGACATGTAGGGGTGTTCAGCAAAAATACTACAATGCTAATTTTTTATCAGCTAGAATTATATCTTTGGAAGTGTCAAAAGCATTCATCCAGATCTGTTATTTCTATTAGCTCAGACAAGCTCTGCAATAGGACAAAGTGTATCATTAGCAGTTCAAAAGGCAAGCCGCATTTAGGGTTAGGAAATATTTTTAAGGGTTTAGGAGCATTTGGGATTTAGGAAAGAGGGCAAGAGGGAGTTTAAGACACACAGAATGACACCACAGGTAGCAGCACCACTCCTTGGTCATGGACATGGCCAGGAGCACCAGCAGAACCACATCTCTGTGTTTAAGACTCAATTAATTATAGTTATGATAAGCCTTCTAGTTCTTCTGAGCAAAAAAGTATTGAATGTTAGGCCTGTTGGGAAAAATATTCTCCACGAGACTTTTTAATCCTGGTTTATTCTTGCCTTGGAACAGGGTCTGCAAAAACAACTTCCAGTTACTACTCAGTTCTTCACAGAGCCAAGAGGGGTGGTTTTTTGGTAACCTTTAGCAGTGACAGTGTGATGGAGGCATCAGCCCTTCTCCTTTCACGCACAAACTTGCAGATCTAAAATAGGACCTTAATGAAAAAAAATTTAAACATTATAACTCTGCAGTGTATGTCATTATGATATACTGAATGCAAAGCAGCTGTTCCTAACAGATTTGGCATATAACAGGGATAACGTAATTTTACACAAATCATTAAGTTCATTATATTAAATTAATAGATTAAAATTAGCCAGCAATGTTTTTAAGACCATCTTACCCATAGATCCTTTTACCCTTATATTCTAAGGGTTGGTGGTGGTTTAGTCTCCACTCTGTACAGAGAGGACATAAATGCCCATATGACTAGAAGCATAAACCCCTAAATTCATAGCTGTTGAGCCTCTCCAATAATAATCTGAAGGAAAGGTACTTAAGGGAAATAGAAAATGACATCATTTTTTTTCCTGATCTTTTGAAGAGTGAATTATTTTTTTCCGATCCTACAGGAAGAGATTCTGGACTAATTTTTCCTACTAAAGGCTTTCAAGTCTAAAATTCATCAAACATCTCGTCCTCAGAGACAATGTCGTCCGAGTTCAAAGGATCCATAGCCCTGCAAAACTGATGTCTTATTTCAGAACTAACATCTTTGTTTTCATTCAATGTTTGATTCCATCAAATTAAACTACTTCTTATAATTTTATAATTCTGAAGAAAAAAATAGAAGACAGAACCAAACCTCTTGACTCTTTGAAGAAGAGCACGTATATACAGACATATAGATGGACATGTATATCAAATATATTTAACTCATGTGTTTCTCTGTCTAATATTTTTCCAGGATAGATTTATTGTGGATTATGTTTTTTTGAAGGTTTTTTTGAAGAGCCTTTGAATTGAAAATAGTTGTCTTTCAAGGCATTTGTTTTAATGAACATCATTATAAATAAGAGCATGCTTTTCATAACTAAATATAAAAATAATTTTATAAAAGTAAAGTCTGGGTCTGATTACTTATGGAGGAACTTCAAGATCTTATTTTGCTAAGCATTTCAATATTCATTCAGAAAAACGTCAAGATAACAGACTTCAGCATGTAATTTTGGTGATTCATACTTTTTCTTGTATTTTATCACTTCAGTTTTAATATCCAGTTGAAGCAAGAAAGTTTGAATAAAATAAGAATACTGATAAAAATGAAGCAGTCATATGCTACATCAATACTTCCACAGAATTTAGGATATTCTAAAAATTGAACCATAGCATTATCCTTCATCCATATTTGAGGTAGAGCAGTAGTCTTTGATTTATTAGCTAAATTTGAGAAGCAAATGGTAATTTCATCCCAAAATTCAGTGTACTTGTCACTCCTGCTTTGGTCCAGGAGTTTACTATGTCTAACCCATGTTCTTTCAGCAACAGATGAAATTTAGATGCTATAAAGATGTTTATAAATTCACTAAATTAATCTGTTCTAACTAGAAGTAATGAACAATGGTAATAAATGTGATTTTTCACATCAATTTAAGAGTCAAGTTACACTATTTTTTAGTATGCCACTGCACATGATGTACGTCATTAGCTTAATATGTCATTTTTTACACAATTTAAACAGGATACGATCTAGGAAAGCAGGAAGCATAATCAAACATTAGATTCTAGAAATCAAGTGTGAAGTCTTGAAATGCACTTTAGCTTGACTTCATAATCAGTAAAACTGAAATACATGACACCAGGATGGTGAACCATAGAAATCAAGTTGTATTCTGAGGTTCCCTACTGGGTGGAGAGGAAGTGAGGCACCCTGAAGGCAGGCTGCAAGCCAGCAAAGGGAAGTAGATTTCAGCTGGGCTTTCCACAACCCCTGCACTGAGCAGAGCTACCCTAAATTCAGCAGTGAAAATGTCTCTAAACTTTTGGCCTCCCTCTGGGCTTAATGGCTCTGGTGCATTTGGCACCACACCTCTGCAGGCTGAAGCTGGAGTGTTACCTGCCTGTCTTCCCCTACCATAGCTCTACATGATTGCAGCTGATGGCTAGCATTGATTGGTAGGAATAGGAAAAAAACTGAATTCCCTTAGGCTGTCAATAGTATAATATGCAGAGTTCTGCTCCCACCAGTGAGCTCTTAATAAGGCTGAAGGCTCCACCAAGCACTTTTCTACCAGAGTAACTATCATTGCTTTACTTGTTGCTGGGCTTTATCCACTTGGGGTGTATAAGGGAGATTTTCTCAATACTTCCTTTGTTTGACCTGCTCAGGAGACCAAAGCACTGCTTTGGTCCTGGATCATGAAGGGGCAGCCCTTCAATCCCACATTCTAATGAGTCAAATCTTTTTCAAGCTGATGTGGTTAAGACAGCTTCTTGTAAAGAAATGTGTGGTATTAACCATTCTATTTACCACTCACTCTTCTAAAACTCAAACTCTTTAAGTGAAGAAGCACAGTAAATCTTATAGGGATATTTGGACCTTAAAGAGGAATAGAAGAAAGGATAGTAAAAGATAATCAGAGCACTGCTTTCAAAATTATATAGTCTAATGTGACAGGCATCTGCTGTGGGCAGAGACTGGAAGAATACCACTGCTGTTGCAGTAATCATACCTGACAAACAGCTGATACAGGCCTTTCATTTCTTAAGATGGAGATTTCCTTTCTCTTTCTCTACATATAACCAAAGAGCCTTGTACTTAGAGATTCTACATTTTTTAGCTGTCATGTAAAAAACATTCTTACAGTCTCAGTGATACAGAAACTCAACTGTGGCATCGGGAAAAGTAATCTTTTCAGAGGCAATTAAGAGAATTCAGAAGCAGGTGAATTTGGACTTTCACTCACAATTTCCGTAAGAACTTCACCATATTTTTCTCTGTAAGAAGCAGCAGTACAGGAAAGTCTAGGAGTATCCTTAAAAAGAAATGTTCACACATTCACAAGTTACCCAGCTGTAGGGTGTTGTTCTAAGAAGGTAGGAATTGGCACAATCTGTTGCCTCCCTTGACCACAGTGGTTTAAATTCTATATTGCACACAAGTGTCTGAGCAGTTTGCATCCTATGTCACATCTGCAGAATGAATATTTCTGAAAAATTCCTTTCACCTCAGGTGGAAATTCAAATGAAATACTCACTAAAAAGGCACATAGTGTCAATATGCATGAGGTATGTCAGACATACCTCATTGCTAATATAGAGAATATATCACAGACCTCTTTCTGTTGAGATTCATAAATAACATTTTAATAGGTCCCAGTATTTGAACTTGTGCTCAGGTATCAGTGTGAACTTTGCAGATGTCTACTCCCGATTAGTCTTGCAATGACCACCTCACATCATGCTCTTTCCCAGATGGTA
>VYZX01013916.1:0-30564 GCA_013401335.1 Brachypteracias leptosomus | reverse complement strand
CTCACACCACAGCAAGTTTTAAATCTTATGGAGTCAATGGTGTAGTTTTTGCTTAGAAAAATAGATGAAAATAAAGAGCTTCCTAGATTTGTTTTCCCAAACCAGGCTAGGGGTGTGACAAGCCTAAAGTAGTTTCTGCAGTCAAACACTTTTGTTTTGTAAGTAGAATAATGTTAAAATCTATTGAAACCACAACATTTTTCTTCAAAAAGGTGTTCTTTTTTTTTTGTCTACAGTGTGCTAAGGAGCAACAGCAGCTCCATTTGAAAATTATATCTTTAGAAAAATTAATTTTGGGAAAAAACTTTGGTGATTAATTCATATTCTGTAAATTAAACTCTGTCATTAAATTTCAAAATGGCTAAAGGTTTGAGAAATAAAACATTTATGATGCTAGTATTTCCAGAATAGTCATTGGATCAAGAATTTATTCCATACCTATAGTCATTCTAGAAAAAATGAGTTAGTGATCAAGGTGCCATTGAAGTAAATGTTAAATCAAAATACAATACAGCTCTTCTCTCTTTTTATTTAGACTTCTTTAATAATCAAGATTTTATGATGATGCTTCCAAGAAAAAGAGATACTGTATTTCATAGTTGTTTAAAAATTATTGATTTTCAACCCCCTTATGCTGTCTCAGGGAGCAGCAGTGCAGTCTCACTGTTTAAACTAGATTTTTCCTTCCCACTGAGTTTCCTTATTCTATTGTCATCCCTATCACCACATCACATTTGCAAATTTCTGCAGGCAGTAATCTGGCTTTTCTTATCCATATTTTAAAGCACTTTGCTCCCTTCTGGGCATTGTCAAACACGCAATAAAATGTTACAATATTCTTGATGGGCACAGAACACGGTTGTTAGAGGAACACAATGGTTGATTTGTTTTTCACTTTAAGGACCATTCAGAGCAGGTGTTTTCCAGAACAATGTTCATATGGGTCTCAAGAAAAAGGAGAACATTTAAGAAAATTTGAATTGAATCTGAATATCTTGCAGAAGAGAGACTTTAACTCTTGATTTCTGCATCCCAGGGAAGCCCAAATTCTTCCTAGTTTTAGTAAAAGTCTCACATAAGATAATGGCAAATGTGAAAGCCTGCCTTTTTAGTTATGAGGAGCTCAGCCACCAGGTTAATGGAAGAAAGATGATCTATCTTGTATAAGGCTGAGATCTGAACCAGAAAAGCCAGAGGATTAGATTTCGTATCCACCAAGAGAATGACTGCCTGAATCAGACAGATGTTGTTCAAGCTCTTCCTTAGTGATTGGTTTTTGGCACTCGCTGCTTTTTTTAGCCCCATTGTCTAGCTAGTTTCACAAAACATAACAGAAACTCTGGAAGATCCCTGAGACCATCCAAAAAATAAGCAGCAAGGTGGAAAAAAGAGCAAGACTCCTAGGCATACACAAGAAATTAGTATTACAACTTTCCCAAACTGGACAGCATTTTAATGGGGCATTTAGAATTTGGGGGGCACCAGAGAATTCAGTCCCAAGACAAGAGAACATGGGAAATTGGGGCTTGTTAGCACCAGTACCCAGGGAATTACTTGTTTTTGTTGTATTGGCAACATTGCCCTGTGAGGGCAAATCTTTTGCATTTTAATTTTTTGCTTCTTTTTTTTTTTTAAATTTTTCTCTTGAGAACTTAATTTTCAGGCAAGTCTTGCTCTCCAACTGGTCAGAGGAATGTTGGTAAATAGAGTAAGCTGCTATGCTGATCTCTACAGGGACCTAAAGGATTTCTGCTGATAGGCAAGATTCTTTAGGATCAGGGAACTCCTAAATCTCCTTTTTCACAGGATCTGGTGGTTGATAACTACCCCTTGTGTCCCCACTCACAAAATCTGTCATTTCAAGTTAAGCAGATACAGCTTTTCTGACCAAGGATGCTGATGGTAATGAAGGTGGTGGCAGGCCAGAAGCTTACATGAAACCGGTATTGCTCATGTGTTGCCTGGACAGAAACTGTTTATGAAACAGAAACTGGGCTGAACATGACAAATTAATGGCTAATAAGATATCTAAGGGCAGAGATATTAACATACCCTATTTTTCATTTATTTTTGTAATGTCAGTTTCTGTTTTGATTTTTCTTCAATGAAATTTCCTTTTTAACTTTTTTTGGTTCAGCCCAAGACTACAAACTTTATTATTTGCTAAGCTCTACAGAAAGTAGTCTATAAAGAGAATCTAAGTGAGTTGTTTCAGAAAAAATTATGTTTAGAGCCATTGTAATATTTCACTTGGATAATGTTGAAACTGCAATATAAAAAATGAAATATGTATAGGAATATGATACTAAAATTATGATCTAGAAGTTAAAGTGAAATAATGGAAAAGGCAAAATTTTGCCATAATAAAATAAATTTTGCTGTAATAAAATAATTTTTGTTGTCACCTGAAAAGAAGAGTTGGTACTATTAATTTTTATTGTCTCCCACTATAAGCTGTCAAAGTCAAAACAAGTCCCAAATATTTCATACTTGCTAAAAATATAGGTTTTGCTGTAAGAGTGAAAATTTTTCGTAGTACCACTGAAAGCTTGTACCTACAGCAGCACAATAATGATTGGCTGTGATCTGTGAAAATGCCAGCAGAAGTATAAAAATATTAAGGTAGGACTCACTTTTTTTTCTGTGCATCTTAGAAAGGAAGGGTAAATTAATGCATATTAATATTTTTCAGTGACAGAGACCATTGGTGAAAGTAAGGGGAAGCTGGCAATAGGAATAGACTCTGAAGCAGATAGTCTGGAGTTTGGAGAGCTGAGTGCCCCAGTACAGGAAGAAGTGTGATCGTCTGCAGCCTTTCTCTCCCTGGGGACACAAATGGCATCTTTCCACTCACCTCCTGGGAAGCTGGTAGGAACTGAGTAACTGTACCTTAAAGTGCTCTTATCCACTACTAGGCTCCAGTCCAGGACAAAGAGGGTAGGAGAAATTGAGATGTGGAAGGGAGGAAGTGGCCTTGAGGACCATGCTCTATAGTAAGAGCAGCTGTGAGTAATCCTGCACCACTTGGTCCCGGGACCAGGGCTTAGCCTTTGTGTTGTGGAAATACTCGAGAAAGCTGGGAGCTTCAGTCTTCCATCAGATTTAACTGAGATCATCCCACATCTCCAAATGTACTGGACCAGCAGAGATTGGACTGGTGGGTCTCTGAGGAGACAGACAAACATATACGCACACAGTACATGCAAGTTGGATGTGAAATAAACACAGAGAATACTACTTTGTGATTAACTTTTTTCTTTGCTATGTGTTACAATGACCATCAACTGTTGCTGTGAACTTACTGAGGTGTTAAAAGTCCTGGGACATAAACTTGTGACATAGAAATCCCAGCCATCTTCCCCCTAGCTTTTCTGGGAAAGCAGATGGACATGACGAATGTACTGAGCCCTGACTCCCACATTTACTTGGGAAACCTCACCATTGGCACTAGTCATGCAGCACTAGAGAAATGCAAAACACATCTGCCCTTGGAATCCCAAGTTCCCAAGCAGTGTTATGCCTTCTCTTCAGGGAGTATGTGGCACACAGATGTTAGCAATGACAGGGGAAATAAACTTGAGCTGTTTCTCACACTGTGTCTGGAGGCATCACCTTCTCTTAAGATCATGTTGAAGAGCCCACCTAATATAAATGAGAAGTTCAATCTCTCTTTGTTGATCTCATGTGTATGACTTCACTGACCAAGGCTGGGAAAGGCTGGACTGGATTGCCAAGAATCACAGTTGGTGCAGAAACATCAATAAACTTGTGTGGTAAGAGCAGTATTTCTGCCCATCTCTTCCTATATCAGCTTCAGTCATGTTGTCACTAAGGTAGTGCAGATAAATAAGATTCATTAATGACTTAGGAAATAAATAATAAAAAAAAAAAAGAAGGAAAACATTTTGTAAGTTACATTTGTCACTGATGCGTACAAAAAATAACTCTGTGAACCTATAGAAACAAATGTACAGACAAAGGGATTTTGTGGTACGATCCATGTGCAGGAAAGCAGTCGCTGTACCCAGCTTCAACACTGGCAATGGAGATGAAAATCTGGAAACAAGAAAAGGTGAGAAAATGCAGCTCAGTTTTAATGACACTGACTTTTTTGCAACATATCAACATCTCAAAATCACTGCTTTGTATTATTTGAGATGTAGATAAGAGTCTGACTGCAGGACCAGGCCTCCTTCATTTGGTTTTGGGAGCAGATGCCAGGCCACCTGCCTTTCTGGATGTGTGGAGGTCCAAGACCAGGAGTTGGGATGCTTCCGGCTTTTGGTGCTTACTGCAGCGAAGCTCAGGTGTTCGTGCAGTGGGTCTGAACTACCCTGCGTGCACTGGTGCACCTATGGAAAATGGTGCATGGCAGTGTGGTGTAGCTGGCAGTCAGATCAAGATGGAACTTGTCTGAGTAAGGAAAGATCAATGTGTATAAAGAGTGCATAGATAATCTTACAGTCCTTAGTGATATGAAGAAAGCAGTCCCTACAGGGGACAGTGATGGCCAAAGCTCTGTAACGAAGCAGTTAGAACCAGATGGCCCAGGTCCCTGCAGCAAAACAGGCATCCAAAAGATTCTTAACACACCTGACCCAAAATGATTTTGGAGGGTTATTCTCTCTTCCTTATTCCAGACAAGTGCATTCTTAAGCGCTGAGAGGAAAGATCACATTGATAGTTTACTTGTGTTTATTAAAATTGGATTTGGTCTAGTCTTGCATATGCTCCTAAATTAGCACAAAGTGCTGCATGCAGCTACATTAAGCCAACCCCACCACTGAAAAGGTGTACCTTAAAAGTGAAGAAATTTTTTCTCCTGCTTTTCTTGATCCTGAAGCTTACTACTGGTTATAAACAGCTCTGAGCACTATAAAATTACTAATCCTATGCGGTGACATGACTGTGTTGACTGATGCCGTAGCATATCTTTCAAAGACATCTAGATGTACATACAACTGTGTGTTTATATGTGTGCACGTGCACTTATGTACATGCACATTTACTTGTGATTATCTTTTCAGATAAGGTCTTCCTGTTTATTTTTAATTTATTACTAAATACTTTTAATTGCTTTTACGAAACATGGTTGGAGCTCACAGAGCACTATCTGGCATCAAGGCATTTCTGCCCTGTATCTGTGGTGATCCTTACCAGTGCAAGCTCACAGCATCCTGACATGCTCCATAGCCTGAAACTCTGAGACAATATGTCTCCCAAATTAAAAAGTTATGCCTATGTTTAGTTGCGCAGGCCACCAGATTCCTGTGTGGTAGAGAGTTTTCCAGTGACTAAAAGCAACACTTAGACTCTGAGGTTCCCATGAGAGCTAGTGATGCACAGCTGACTGGAATTACAAATAACCTTTGAGTAGGATGTCTTAGATGGAATGTATGACTAAATTTTCATACCTTTCCTTAAAAATAATAATGATCATCTTGTCTCAGGCCCAATCTTCTTGCTCTCTGTCGTTGCCAAGAAGTGAGATGTTTTGAGACCACATGCTAGCTTTGAAAGAATGTCTTTGACATTTGTTGAATTTGATTTGATCAGTGATCCTTTTAGTTATGAAAAAAGGAAGAAAGTTAAGAAGTGGAATGTCAAAGGCTTAGTGCAGCAAATGGAACAGAGGGGTTTTCTTAAACGTAGGCTGAAACCCGAAAACAAAGTTGGAATCAACATTCAACCCTCAGGGATTAAACTAAGTAATTTCCGTGCCATTTCAATTCCAACAAGCATGATTGACACCATCTTTCTGTTTATGTTCTTTAGCTGGGCTTCTGGGATGCTGATCTTAGAGAAACCACTTAAACCACATTTCTCATCCGCTTGGGTTCTAACCAACTCCTAGGATTAAATGACAGGCTTATTTTCTACTAATTGCTCCTTTGCCTGCAATGTAATTTGCCCTATATACAGTACAAGTCCTCCAGTATTTGTCTAAAATCCTGTTTTCCCTCTCTATTCACCTATCTTTTGTCTTTTCTCACAATTCATTGCTTCAGACATGCCTATTTTTCTGTCTCTGGCCTCTGGTTTGATGAGTTTTCTTGCTCATTCAGTGTTTGTCTTTTTTACTGCATCTTTTCTTAAAAGCCTCTTTATTATGTGACATTTTAAAATATAATCTTATGAATATACTTTATTTATAATATTTCACATGTTGTCTCTCCTCCATTCTCACCTCTTCCATTAGCAGATAATTTTCTTTTCCTTGGTTCAGTATTTACAGTTCAGTACATTTTCTGTTCCCTGGGCCTTCCTGTGTTCCTGTTTTCTGTGTTCTTGCTTTTGATCGCTTTCTTCAGTCATTCTATTTTTGCATTTACAGATAATTTGGCAATAAAGTCTCTTGATCCTTCTGTCACTAACCTTTTCAGACTCCATTGTATTTAAGAGACTGCTATTTTTCTGATGTATTGTAACAGACATTATGACCTAGTTCTTCTTTATTTTGCAGCCACAAAAGAGATATTGCTCATCATGAAACAACAAAACCAGAAAAGAAAATAATCTTATAGTATATACTGAAAACAGAGGTAAAATATTAGAAAATTCTTCATTTTGTTCATGGTTTCATAGAAGTGTTTAGCCAATTATCACTAGCTGGCCATGTACCACCTAATAGCTTCAGTCTAATGTTTCTTCGTTTTCTTGATGGTGAAGATATGGGAAGTGCTAGAAGAAAAGATCCTCCTAAATTGTGTGGTAGGAAATGAATAAGGAGAGATTTTATTAATTGCCATCTGGTGCATGCTGTCATCTCGCTCTCTGTGCCTTTGTACATACCCAGACAGGTAAGACTACTCCTCTGCCTAAACCATGAAAAGCTTGTGCTGTTGCCAACAAAAGTCCTTGGTGATGGTGGAGGTATATTTTTGTGGGCCTGGAATCTGCTCTCATTTCAGACAGCTAAAACCTATGATCCTGCAAGTCAATTGGCAGGTAATTTCTGTGCTTCCACAAGGAAGTTGCATTATGATCATCGTTTGTAGGAGTTTTAGGCAAAATATTTCGGACTAATCATGGAGTAAACCTGCAGAAAACCATGGGATTGTTCAAGATTCACATTAGAGAAACAAAGGGGTAGAAATTTTCCCTGTTTTTGCAGATCTCAGAAGCAATCTTACCCTGCTTTATATTGGTATTATGTTTCTAAAACCAAATTATATTAAGTTCCTTCCCTAGTTTTGGTTTGGTCTTTCCATTTTTCACATCCTTAGTTTGAAATATTTTTCTAATATATTCATATTTATTTCCAGGCATTCAGCCTACTTTTATTCTGGCCTTTGCATCTTTTTTTCCTTCTCTGTTTTAGTCCAATGTAAACGATTCCCTTTCAGCACACACAGTACCCTGCTATTTATTTAAGATTGAAAGAGGGAAAGAAAGTAGTTTTCTCATGCAGCTTCTAGGACATCTCCAATTTTGTGGCATGTTTTGGCCAGTTCCTAGGTAAAGCCCAGTCATGGTCGTCAGCAAAAATAAGTTAGTGTGTGTGGCTAATAGAACCTGCCTGCAGAATAAAACACTTTGATCATAGTCATATTTTAAGAGTGAGTTACTAGCAGGTTTTTATGTACTATTCAATTATATCTGCAAACAAGAGACATAATGTTGCATTCAAGTAATTTTCTAATAAACTTTTACATTGCCCAAATTTTCTATTCTAGGTGTGGGGCCAGCCTGGCGCCTTTGGAAATCATCAACACAATAAAATGCCAAAGCAAAAGAAAAAGAGGGCTCTCTTGATGTTCTCTGTTTCCAAGAAGGAAAGGCACATAGTTGTTTGTTACAAATAAATATATATTTGTTTTCGTGGTGCACCTAATTTCTACAGACTTATATTGGATACTTTCCTCTGGGGTTGTTTGTAAAAATGTATAGATGGTTTATTCATTAGAGCAAATTACCTGTTTCTTTGTAGTGCAAGTAATCACACTGAAATCAGTGGGTTTCTCATGCTTTTGTCAGGAAGTATATTAGTTCTGATTTTAGATATCATCCATTACAGCTGGGTCCTGGCCCACAAATATGGTTCTGAGGCTCTGTAATAAAACACAAGTATAATAGTTAGTAATGCTTTGGCTCCTTTGGTGGAACATCTGTCTGACCTGCACTGTAACCAAATTTGTCTTTCTTCTTTAAAATAATACTGAGATTGGAATTTTGTCACTATTTGCTGTGAAAAAACGTGTACCCACATATTATTTTGAGGGGTCTAAAGTTTTCAGGGTCTCAATCACTCTTTAGGCTGGATCTTCAAGGTTGGTGTTTAGACATCTATTCATCTGCAGGGATTCATACAATGTAAGCTGGATAGGGTACAATGTTCTGACTGGGTAGGAATACAATGGGAAACACTCAAGAGAAGAAATGATGTTTATAACCTACCCTTGTATTTGGCACCTGATCCAAGATGTCAGAAAATTGTTCTCCTGTATGCAAGTTACTTCATGAGTGAGGCAATCACTTTTGGGATGTGGCTGACAGAAGAGGCTGTCTATCCTCATGTTGCTAAGCTGGCAAAGCACTCACTCAGCAGGTAGGAGACCAAAAGAATTCAAAGACACGGTGACACTCAAGAGAGCGTCCCAATCCCAAAACCAGATCCCAGACACTCTCTGGCACACTCAGAGCTGTGAGAATGAGCTCATCTTCCCCCTTCCTTAGTACCCCTCTTTTTGGGACTGGGCCAGTGTCAGCGAGGCAGAGCAGGTAGCTGTGCAGGTCCTTATCACATGAGTTGAGGCATTAGCTGGAGGGAGTGGTAAATTAAATTAATTTAATGAAAAGTTAAAAACAGTTTCAACTGACAGGAATGGTAACACCTCCTCCCAGCTTCCTGCTCTCCTCTGTCTTGGTAGCTTACCCTCTGGCTCTGTCATTAATGTGCTCATGATGGACTGAGATGTGGGTTTAGATGTTAGATCCAGATATCTCACAGCTCCAATTAAAGATTAAAGATGTAGCCTCCCTCCCCCTTTTATGTTGGTGAGCTCTGGGACCGCTGCCAGCCTTGGCTCAGCACGAGGCTGGCAGGAAGAATAGCAGTTTGTGAGACTGCCTTGCATTGCCTTGTCCCGAAACAATGCTCAGCATTGCCAGGACTGAAGCACTTCTGGAGACGCTCCAGGAGAGAACTTGAAATGCCCAATACATTCCAGTATCAAAGAAATAGATATAGAGGTATCTACCAGAACCAGGAAGAGCTGTGCCATGCTTTTATGCTTTTGTGGGTGGATGTTTTTAGCCCGAGTACCTAACATGGTAAGTCAGGTCATACATCTCCTCCTTAAACACTTCTGGTCCTAAGCTGATTTTTTTCCGAAGGGCCCCAAGCCTTGCTCACAGACTTCTCAGTACCCTTGGAAATCTGGCCATGGCTATTTCCTGTGAGTTCCTTAATGTAAGATTCCTACCACATGTATATTTAAATTTTGGAGATTTTATGAGTCCTGTCAAATTTCTCCATTCTTCTCCTCCTTCCTCTGCTTTTATTATTTTATTATTATTTCGTTTATTATAATTTTATTATTTTAAAAATTTATTTCTCTTTCCTCTTCCTGCCTCTTACTTTGATAGGTAAAACAGCTTTTATATCCGAGAAACTCAAAATATTTTTTACATCTTTCTTCCGTTAAATTTCCATCTCTAGACTACACTAGAGCTGCTCAAATGTACTGACAATGTCTGTAGGATAGTTTTTCCCCATTTTAATATGGTTAGCAGACCAAAGGTTTTAGCTGTTATGTTAGTTTGCTGTGCCAGTGATTTTAATATTTTTAGCTCCCTGTATGAAGAATGTATATGACAGGATGCTTAAGAAAGCTCCTAGGCTCTCTTTGGCTAGAACACAGAAGACTGAAATTCCTGTTACAATACCTTGGCTGAGGAGCAAGAAAAATTTAATTCATCTGTATGTGACTCCCCCCCAGGCTCCCCCAACAGGCGGACAATTCCAAAAAAGAATTTGTCTGGGAATCTAAAGACGTGTGTACATGTACATCAGTTGATGCTGGTGTAGGACAGTAACAATTTTCATGTGCTCCTACTTTTGTTCCCCCTTTCTTCCTCTTTCAGGAAGCAGAAATGTTGAATTTCAGCAGCAGAATGTTGAATATGAATCTTTTAGAAAGATAATTAGATTTTAATATTTTTTTTGCTACTGCTGAGCATAGAATATCTGAATACCCCTCTGAGCATGAGTCTTGGAGCAAAGCCATGGTCTAGTCTTTACTGGTAGAGCCAAACTCCTTGTTTTAAAAGCATTTCCTACAGTTATGTCATGAAAGGTTGCATAAACAATTCATCAGTTGAAAGCGGCATGAACATGGCTAATGATCTGCTAACAGAGAGTGTGGGGAAAACCAAAGGTGGGAGAAAAGGACTCTAGTTAGTGCTGTAGCTGCATTTAGTTTCTTCCTTAACACAGCCTGAAAGTGAAGCTCCTATCCTAGCAGAGAGGAGCAGTTCATAGCATCATAGTATGATTCAGGTGTGGAGGGACTACAGAAGTTCTCTGGTCCAGCTTCCTAATCAAAGCAGGGTCAACTACAAAGTTCTGAAAAGTAATGAAAAAAGGATCACAGAATTACAGGATCACAGAATGTTAGGGATTGGAAGGGACCTCGAAAGATCATCTAGTCCAATCCCCCCACTGGAGCAGGATCAGGTCACACAGGAACACATTCAGGCGGGTTTCAAGCATCTCCAGAGAAGGAAACTCCACAACCTCCGTGTGCAGCTTGTTCCAGTGCTCTGTCACCCTCACTGTGAAGATTTTTTCTCATATTTATGTGAAACCTCCTATGTTCCAGCTTATACCCATTGCTCCTTGTCCTGTCATTGGATGCCACAAAGAAGAGCCTGTCTTCATCCTCCTGACGTGGATGTGCTCATCATCATTTTGTGGGTGACAAGTTAATGCATCCACTAGCAAATGTTCATAAGCCTTCTTTTTATAAATAAGAGATTGTGTGAAAAATTTATAAACCATTCCATGAGATGATAGCTGTTGAAAGACAACTACAACTATCTTCAATAAATTAGTCTTCATTTTAAGATGTCATCAGAAGAATCTGAGTGTGTCAGCAGCTTCTCTTCAGAGGCTCCCTCAATTGGATCTGCAGTGAGTATTACCATTGCAATGCTGCACTGGACAATAAGTATTTAAAAAGTTTTAAGTTCAGCCTTATTGTGCTCTTATGGTTTGAGGTTACATTGCCACAGGCTGATGGAAGCATAACATAGGATGTAAAATACAGCATTACCACATCTGCTATTGCATCAAAGGCATATGTCTTACAGTTAGACTATCACCACAGAAATTTTGTAGACTAACAGAATGATACTGTGTTGCCATCATATTAGTACCGGTTGTACTCTGACATAATTTTATACCCTCCTTTTCCCATCAGTGTTTCAAGTCTGGCATTTATGAAGCAATTTGAGACATACTTTGGTAATGATGTAGATCTATGAAGACTGTAACACAGATGATTCATGCAAAACTTTTTTGTTGTTGTTTTAATTTTTGGACAACTCTTGGCAAAACTTACAAACCCAGCCACTAATATAACATAAATATAGAGGATGCTTTTCTATTTTTAGAGACAAGTGTACTTGAAATGGGGCTTTATTTTAGTACTTTCAGGACTGCCAGTATACAATCTTGTCCTACCATCACACAGTCATGTCCTACTGTCTGGGGTCATAGGCACTTGGAAAACAAAGTAGTGTCCATTTGCAGTTGTGACTATTTGAGCTAGTTCTTACTTTACCAAACATAGAGATGTTTTATTTTTGTTTTTAACAATGGCCATTTCAGCTCCAAGAAAGGTATGCATTTCTAACAACAATAAATCTCCAAGAGAGTGCTCACACTGAAATGACTGAAAGTGATCTGTGAAAGAAGGGGGAAATCCCCTTTTTAATGAAACTTGAGACGAGAGAGGTTTTGCAAGCCTGAGGGAATGTCTGAGCAGCTTCTTCCTCAGCCTGAATTCAGTCCTTTTAGCAGGGAATATATAAATGCCCTCCTTGGACTAGTGCAAACATCTGCCATACCCCTGCGCCATTGAAAAACAATCATCCATGAAGTTCTGGCCTGTTCATTTGGGTGTGCTGCAGCAGAGAAACTTTCAAAAGGACTTTAATTCTCTTTTCATTTCCTATGTGCTTCAGGCTGGCCTTGCCTCTGGTTCTGGGCCTAGCTTTTAGGAAGATGGACAAAGTTGGAAAGGATAAGTGAGAGAGGGCATTATGTGCTAACCACGAGAGGTATGCAGTGCCAGGTGCTTTTCCCCAGACAATGTGTACCTAACTGAAGCTGTGCCATGTCTTTGGTGCTCCAAAGACATCAGTGGCTACAACCTGCACCACCATAACCAAAGGTAAGAGAGAAGGGCATCTCAGACATGTCCCATCAGAGATCAAGCATCAGCTGCATCTGTGCCCACCATCAGAGTGACTAATGGACACAAAAGGAGCTGAAGAAGGTCTGGCAGAATACTGGAAGCTTTGCTATCATATAATCCAGGCATATATCCCAAATATCCTGCTGCTAGCTTCTCTGAAAGATCAGTACTTTTGAACTCTTCTCATGGAGACGGGGACTGTGAAATACTTGAAACAAGGAGCTAAACCTGAGTCTCCCACATCCCAAAAGATGCCTTTTTTAATGGGCAATCAAGGCCTTCACTCTGTCTCTGTGTGGCCCCATAACTTATTTTTTCACAGATATAAATCAGATATGCAATGGTCCAAGCAGCCAAGACATTTAAGTTCCTTCTATCAAAAATTAATCAACACACTGACTCTCAACTACCAAATGTAAGCTTTCCCATGTAGACTTTTGTGAATATTGGCTCAAATATTATATATTCCAATTTAGAGTCTCACAACAGGTTGTGACTGCAAACCTGGAACTGAGCACAAATCCAGGCCCTACTCACCAAGCCACCATCTGCTCTTTATTTAAGTTACTTTAAAAATAAATGCTTCTTCCATGGCACCTGCAGCATGTGATCTGATTAATGTGGGTAAAGCAAATCGTTAATAAATTTGCATGTGACATCAGGACACGCCTACATAAACAATTCATAAGTGCATAGTCCTTTGCCATAAATTGATCCAATTTTTCTCTGTCCCTCCCCTTGCTTATTGATAGGAACTGACACATCCCACGCCACAGAGGTCTAGCTTATCAGAAGGCTTGAAGCACTGAACTACTAACAGGGTCATCACACTTCCAGTGAGGTGCTTGCGTTTTGCTACAGTTGCTTTCAGTAGGAGCATTGCCCCCTACAAACATCCCAAAAGCACAAGGCAGACTTCTTCAGAAGGTTATTTAGCTTCTAGGGAAGCTGAGTCATGGTCCAATATCCCTCATTTTTCTTTCAGGATTTTTAGAGGAAGTCTGTGTTGACTTGACTCCTAATTTAGGATCCTTTGGTTAGATGAAATGAATCTGAGCCCTTGACAGAACTTGAAGACATAAACCTTTGAGGATTTGAGCCTAATCTCTTTGTATAAGGAGCAAAGTAAAATCTTTCTTCTTTGCTCTTTAATGCCTGACAAAATTTTGGATGTTACTTAAAAATAGTAATCTCTGATAATGACTAATTTAAGGAAGTTATTACTTGCCTCTAGTTTTCTTTTAACAGAGCAAGAGTTAAGAAAAAAACTATGTTACTTTCTATAAATCAATCTTGTCTTTTATTTGATTTTTTAAAAGCCAAGTTATCCAGAAACTCTGATGTACATTTTAATTTGAACTGCATGTATTAATGGAATTAGGTACAAATCAGAGTTTAACATCTTGAATTTATTAACATTTTTGCAATCCTTTTTACTTACTTAAGGGCCTTTTTGGCTAACCATGTAGAACTGAAATGGTGAATTAGTAAATACACAGAGACCTGAAGTATGGCACATGATTGCCCATTATCAGATAAGAAAACCAAATCCACAGAAAGAGTATAATTTTTTGCAAAGAGATGTTTGTCTTTACAGAAGTGCCTGTTTTGACCTGCTGTTTTGGCAGATAACCATTTATTTAAAGCATAACATAGATGAAGTAAGCTCTCTTTAGTCTTATTCTAACGTCTAAACCAGCTGTTGCTATGGGAAATGTATTTCCCATGCAACCCTCCTGAATATTACATGATGTTCCTAATCCTCACCTTATGAACACATTCAGAAAAGAGAAAAGTGATGGCTTTTTTGTGTGTCCTTCCCTTCCGTCCTGTGCTCTGTTTGATCTGTTCAACCTGCAAACATACTGTTTATTTCCACAGCATTTCACTCTATAGAACACGATACATCTTTTAATGAGTCACTGACTTGCTATCTTACGAATATTCAAATTCCATTTGTAATTTCTAGACAAAAAGAAAAGCAAGTTAAATACCAATACCCACTTGGTTAAGCTGTCACACTATTGTTACATTTCTACAGAAATGCCAGCCAAATTTCCCAGGTGCAATTTCCACATCTCTCTCATAACATCAAAATAAAATCTCTGCATTAAAATAGTGCATGCAAATATACTGGTGGTTATTAGGGGAAAAAACCCAACAAAGAACCACACATGGTCTAAGTTCATCCAAAAGAAACTATATTAAAGATCCGGTGTGAGACAGAATTTTGGATGAGCCCTAAGCAACTTTTCATCAGCATGGTTCTCTGAAGAGAAACACTTTCCAGTGTTGCTCCTCTTTATAGATGAGCTAACCTCAGATGTTACCAAGCACCCAAACAACTGGGCTGTTTCAGACTTGCAGTACATTAATAAATGATGATGTTTATGAAAGATATTGCAGACATTTTTCCAGGGCTGTGCAAAGCCCAATAAAGAAGAAAAAAAAAGGAAAGAGAAATCCAAAAGAAGTCTCTAAGGTCTTTTGGGTTTTTTTGTTTTGGTTTGGTTTGTTTTTTTTGGGGAGGATGGGTAGGCAAGGACATACATGCCTAAAGCAGGAAGACTACTAGGAGATGAAAGGCTGCTGCTGACAATCTGTGATCATAGTGCTAGTGAAAGGGTAGATGTCTTCAGAGCGAGCGTGCTGTTGTCTGAACGGGTAGCCCCAGGACTGGTTATTTATTTGTTGTGGCTGTTTTTTGAACAGTAACTCAGCAGAAGGTTGTTAAATGCAAATATAATTAGAAAGGTCTGAAAACCCTTCGCTGTAAAGCCTAAGCGGTAGAGAGAACGGGTAAGCAGATCTAGAGGAACAGAAGGTATACCTCTTCAGTAGTCTCCTGTCAGAGAGGGTGATACAAATCCTCACATGCTTTGTTCAAGGTCTCATCACACAGCTTTGAGGAAGATTTCACATGGCTCATTTTGCTTACTGAATGGGACTGTTTGTGTATGAAAACATCAAAATGTTGACACACCTCAGTTAATTACTGCAATAGAGCCTCTGTGGCCAAAATTAAGCATGAATACACAGAGAAAATAAAAAGCAGAACATAGGTATGTGTGCATGCACATCTACTCTTTCAGTGCTCCCTGTAGCTTTCTGTCTTGCTCAGTAACAACTTTTGCACTGTAGCTAATTTCCCTTAGTGCCCATATGCTCAAGTATGTGGGGACAGACAAACCCCTGAGGAGCAGGTATGGCTGCAGGTTGTTTTCACACATTTCTGATGACCACCAAGTGCCTTGGACCTTCCTTGTTGCTCTCCCAGCCTCCCATGGAGCTACATGCTTTGCTCAAGGTCTGCTGCAACCTTACCGAAGATTTATCTGGAGATACCTTAGTATGTAGTCATGTTCTAACAGATTCTAGTATTGGTATGACAGGTTTGAAGAGAGGAGTATCTTTAAAGTGCCAAGAGCATCTTCAAAATGCTTTCAGGGGCCTTAATTTGTTCATTTGTCTCTGGCAACGCACCTATACAGCATGCCAACATTTTTTGTAGTTTTAGGCTCGTCTTCAATGACTCTATGCCTAACCTGGAAGAAATAGCTTTCTGGGGTACCCATACTAGTGCCATTGCCATGAAATGTAATGTCAGTGTTTGTCAAACTCTCATGCGAGTGGATGCCCAGAATATGAATTAAGCAGATATGATAAAACAGCTCAAGCTGTTGGATTTAGCAACTATGTGGGTTCCAAGAATCCAACTTGCAGAGGGAACAGGTATTTGTGTCCTTGTACATGGTGACCATTCTGAATGTGCTTGTTCTTCTCTCTAATGATAATTTTGCAGATGGTCAAAGAATGAAGTTTTTAAAAAGACAAAGAGAGATTTCATCATCAATTATATAGCATGTATGAAATATATGTATTTTGAAGTTGTTAACAATTTACATAAAGATCTTTGCCCTGCACTTGTTCAGGACATTATCTGTGAACTCATTAAAAGACAAAAAATTCTAGGCTGAGGAATACATATAAAAACATTTAATATAATTTTTTTTGGTGGTGTTCACTGGCCAAAGAACAACTCACTCAGTATGCAAGACATAAAGGGAGAAGAGAAACAGTGCAAGGTAGCAGTCATCTGTAATCTTGTAAGACAGTAAACACATCACAGGTGACAATTTGTCAATAAGCCCAGATGCAAATAGTAGGTAGAGGGAAAAAAAACCCCTAAGGCTATCGCAAAATCAGAAGACAAAGAGTTGAAGGATACAGAGCTTGAAGAAATACAGTTTGTGTAAAATGAGAAAGTAGAAAACAAATGCCCTGAAACACATACTCTTTTAATTCTGTTCCTTCCCTTGGTAAAAATATCAGGCTAAATTAAGCCCTAATGTAACTGCAGCAAAGTCAGTGGAGTTACATTGAGGATAAATCGCTGCCATAAATCATCAAAATCAATGACAATTGTGTCTGTCCGTACCAGAAAATAATCTGGCCCATTTTTTTTGATGCTCAAAACTAAATTTAGTTTCTGTTTTCTATGCAACAAAATAAACTTGAACTTTGATGTGGAAAGAGATGCCCATGTCCTGGGAAACATGCCTTCAAGCCTTAATCTACCAGATATGTGGATGGAAGGGTACAGCATCCCCTTTCCGCCATCCACTTTCCCTTCAGGTGTGTGTGACTCCACGCTACCCCCGGTGTGTGCTGGAAGGAAGGGCTTTTGCAGTGTGTGGAGGCCGGTGTGAGATAAAGAAATTGTACATACTCTACTGAACCTCATACCCTGACCTTGCTGTGTGCAAACACATACACACCCAGCACCTCTAGGGTGGTCAAAGAAAATTTCTGCTCCTCAATGTAATAGCACTGTAGAAGGATGTATAAGTGAGGGAGGAGAGTGGGAATAAAGGGGGGTTTTGTGTTTCTCGTGAAAAATAAGCTAACATGAAACAAACCAACTCAGCTGAGGGGCCTTTAAACTTCAGCCAAGTGTTTTAATGGATAGGTTACTCTGACATGTTCTTGGATCTTGCCTTGTTTAGTTGCCATGGGATCCTCTGCAGAAACAAAAGTAAAGACCTTTCTTGCACCTGGGCACCAGTGAGAGATACCAGGTGGACTGATCTAGAGATGGGAGTCACTTCCTTATGAAGAGAAGGGGATCTGAAATGTTAGTTTTCTCATAATTACTCCCAAACTTTGACTTCAGGGACCTTTGGGAATGGTCAAGAGTAGTACAGTTCATATTATTCTGGTGTGTCATTACCTTCCCATTCATTCTGTACTTTGCAGAGACAACTTAAGCTTTTTCGTATCTTGTTCTGGCAAGTTTCTCTTTTGTTGAAAGAGACAGTTTTTAGGAGCTAATTACTAATTTAATTGACTAGGTAATCTATTATTCACCCGACACTTGCTTATAATATGCCCTGAAGAGCGTCTTTCTCTCCTAGCCTTACCCCTTCTGCATAGAGGGATTGACCTTGAAGTCATGAGTCTTCTGGTTCTCAAATGATTTAGTACCAAATGATTTAGTATCAAAATGATGCCTTGGAAGAGTGATTATTAAACTTTCTGATTATGACTCAACTTCCAGATGTAACACCCACTTCTCTCACTGTGCCACCCCAAATAATCATATATTAATATGTGTTTGTCAGGCTTGCAAACTCCATTGTAGCTGCTGTGACTCTAAGGGGAGTCAGTTACCTCAAAATGTGGGAGTGATTGTGTTTTCCCTTTTCAATAGTAAGGGAAAACTCAACACAAGGGGCTGTTAAGCACCCAGTCTTTTTGGACAACCAGCAATGACTGGGCATTTGATTTTCACTTAAGAGTTTGAAAAGTGCCTTCACATAGCATAGGCCTGGCAGCTTATCCTTTAGATTGCACAGTACTGACACAGTGTTGGTACTGTCTGCTTTAGAAGTAACTTTGAGAAACAAGAGTATTATCTTGGCAGCACAACAAACTGTATTTGATATGGCTTTTGCCTTTTATCAAGAACTGTAGCAGAGACAAACTGAGATTATGTGGGTACCTAATTTTTTGTGTTCATATGTATGATTCTAGGTTAAGTTAATTCATTCTCTTTCTGTTAAAAAATCTGTGCTACTTTGAAAGGCTTCATTTACATTCCAGCTAGAGTGAAGGTTTTATTTTCTAGCATGAATCTCACCATTAATCAGAGCTAGATGCATTTACACCACCTTCAAAGAGCCTGTAAAAAGATACCAAAAAATGTTGATCAAATGGCAAAATCCACAGAGAAAAATTAGACTCAGAAGTAAATTATTTCAGCATGTATGACTTCTGTGGCATTGCCAATGTAAATCTATTCAGTAGGTCACCACAGTGGAGTTCATAGTGGCTAAGTCTGAGGTTTTGCTCTATATATGTTTTTATAAAAGCATGACTATCTAGTTGCACAGTGTTCTGGGTAACTGAGAAGTGTGTCTTTAATACAGTATATGCAAAATAAGCCAGATTTCTTTGCTGCCATTGCTGAGATGTGCATAATAAATCATACACAGAACTTCTGTAATTTATTTTGTTGTGCAGATCTTCAATATCTCATTATGACCCTTGTTTGTCATAGCCACTGTTCACTTGCTAGACAACCTGTCTTCGCCATGATTGAGGTCACAAAAACGTAACATTATAGATCAGGCTCTATAAGGTCAGCTGAGTTTTACAGGATCATAGAATCATTTTAGTTGGAAAAGACCTTTAAGATCATCAAGCCCAATTGTTAATGTAGTATTGCCAAGCCCAGATATAAACCATGTCACTAAGCACCACATCTACACATCTTTTAAATACCTCCAGGGATTGTGACTCCACCACTTCCCTGGACAGCCTGTTCCAGTGCTTTAGAACCCTTTTGGTGAAGAAATTTTTCATAATATCCCATATAAACTTCCCTTGGTGCAACTTGAGATCATTTCCTCTTCTTCTATTGCTTGTTCCTTGGGAGAAGAGACTGAACCCCTCCTTGTTACAGTCTCCTTTCAGGTAGTTGCAGAGAGCAATAAAGGCCTCCCCTCAGCCTCCTTTTCTCCAGACTAAACAACTCCAGTTCCCTCAACTGTTCCTCGTAAGACTTATTCTCTAGACCCTTCACCAGCTTCTTTGCCCTTCTTTGGGCAGGGTCCAGCATCTTAACGTCCTTCTTGTAGTGAGGGTTCCAAAACCAAGCGTAGTGTTCGAGATGTGGCCTCTCCAGTGCTGAGTACAGGGGAACAATCACTTCCCTAGACCTGCTGGCCATGTTTTTTCTAATACAAACCAGGATATTAATTATGTTAGGAATAGATAGCCGTATCTTAA
Source organism: Brachypteracias leptosomus (assembly GCA_013401335.1). NCBI lineage: Eukaryota > Metazoa > Chordata > Aves > Coraciiformes > Brachypteraciidae > Brachypteracias > Brachypteracias leptosomus. The sequence continues at coordinate 10,852 of VYZX01013916.1, read as the reverse complement.
AAAAAATTCTGCATATTTTAAATTATATAGATGCAGATATTTAGGAAAAAAATAGTTGCTTTTCATTATTTATACCAGTTTCAACCCACATTTCTGTAATCTTCAGCAGTGCACAGTCTAGCCTGCTTTGGGTTCAAGTTTTTATGCAGATTTCCTATAGGAATCTATGAGATCTAAGCACTGAAATGCAAACCAATTGAGAAACTACTCACTTAAAAAAAATCAGTCATTATGTTTATAAACAACAAGAGCATTTTTTGTGTATGTGTCCAGGTTTTTTTGTGCATCCAGGCAGAAAGTCTATGGGCCTGAAGCAGTTGTCAGCTATCCTTGTGCTACAGAGACCCGGAGCTGGCTCAGGTGCAGCAGTCTATGGACTCACACAGGGCACACTCAGACCTCCTCTAATGTACAGTGGCTGTGAGTAGCTCTTGGATCCACACATGCTCCACACTTCTCTTTATCTTAAATGTAGGACAGGGAGGACTGGCTGGTGACAATGAGCAACTCCCCAGCATTTACCTCTAATTTAAATTCAAAGTAAAAGGACTTCAACCAGACTGACTAGAGAGAGGAGGCTTCAAATAAAGGTTATAAATACCCCTGTGAACACAAGCATCCTTGCTGACCTGGAGTTTTGGTAGTCAGATGTGTTCAACTTTTAGATGAATTAACTTGTTTGAGAGGCTGAACACATTAAGAATATCACAAAAAGTACTAGGTTTATGTAATAGTACTGCAACATTCACAATATTACGTTGTATGTACTCTGTTGTCATTACCCCATTGACCTGGAAATTAAAATTATGACAAGGAGGTGAGTATTTGCACACGAGTGCATTTTGTTTTCCTGGGAGTAGGGAGATCTGGATGCATACAGGCTGTATTTTCAGCATTTTGTCCCCTAATTTTTTCCTAGTTAAAATGCATGCAATGTTGTCACCACAACTCACGTATTTAATAATTGGAAACATCAAACCATCCAAAATAAGCTGCAAAATCAGCACTCCTAGGTTATGCTTTTATATGCCATCAGAAGAAAGCTCTGCATGTTACAAAGGTGAAATAAAAATGTCCTGTTATGTGTATCATATACAGTGATGACATTAGCACAAAAATGTAAAAATGTGATGGTCTTATCTTGAGAATTATTTTTAATGGATTGTTTAAAAGGGATGAAATATTTTTTAAAAGCCTATGTGAACCTTTAAAATGCCAATTTTAGATATTAATATCACCATAATAGTAGCATAACGTGCATCAGATGCTGGAAAATGTCAGGGGCTGAAATCATAAATTACTTGTTTTGTACCTATTTTGCTATTAATTTTGCAGATTCCTCTTTGGGTGAAGATGACCCTGGTGTTAGAAGTCTTTGGAAATCACTTTTCCTGGTAAAGAAATGAAGCAAAATCAAAAGGTGAACACTTATGTCTAATGTTTTGAAAAGTCTTGCTCGGTCTTTCAAGATCATTTGCATGGCTTGGAGATCTTACTTTTTTCCTGTATGATGCAGTGCCAGCAGCCACAGTTTTGTCCAGCTTCCCTGAACACCCAAGAAGTGACCGCTGTGGTCTGTGTGACGGACCCAGAGCAGCAGCTGAGCACAGGGCAGCTGCCTCTGACAGCCCTGACAGATGGGCAGCTGTTGCCAGCCAAAGTACTGTGGAATATAAGTCCTACAAATTAGTTTCAACTTTCCTGCAAGATGGTTATCTAAGGCAACCTGAATACCCAGAGAGGCAGATGATCTGTTACAAAATGTGGTGTTTGCCTTTTGGAGCCAAAAATCCCATCTGTCGGAGTTGGACAGAAAAGGAACACCAAACTTTCCTATGCAGCAATGTGAGGTTGTTTTGGGGTTTTTTTTGCTCTTTCATGCACATATTTCTGATCTGAATTCAAGCCTGATGTCATCTGCTTTCCTTTCCTCATTGCATATGTGGGTTTTCACACGCACTCATCACTTCAAGGACAAATCCTTAAACAGCAGGGAATGGGTCCAAATGGTTCATCCACTTTGGCAAAGTTGATTTATCATCAGGATCAAAGCAAGTCTCTGCTTCAAGATGTNGACAATGAGCAACTCCCCAGCATTTACCTCTAATTTAAATTCAAAGTAAAAGGACTTCAACCAGACTGACTAGAGAGAGGAGGCTTCAAATAAAGGTTATAAATACCCCTGTGAACACAAGCATCCTTGCTGACCTGGAGTTTTGGTAGTCAGATGTGTTCAACTTTTAGATGAATTAACTTGTTTGAGAGGCTGAACACATTAAGAATATCACAAAAAGTACTAGGTTTATGTAATAGTACTGCAACATTCACAATATTACGTTGTATGTACTCTGTTGTCATTACCCCATTGACCTGGAAATTAAAATTATGACAAGGAGGTGAGTATTTGCACACGAGTGCATTTTGTTTTCCTGGGAGTAGGGAGATCTGGATGCATACAGGCTGTATTTTCAGCATTTTGTCCCCTAATTTTTTCCTAGTTAAAATGCATGCAATGTTGTCACCACAACTCACGTATTTAATAATTGGAAACATCAAACCATCCAAAATAAGCTGCAAAATCAGCACTCCTAGGTTATGCTTTTATATGCCATCAGAAGAAAGCTCTGCATGTTACAAAGGTGAAATAAAAATGTCCTGTTATGTGTATCATATACAGTGATGACATTAGCACAAAAATGTAAAAATGTGATGGTCTTATCTTGAGAATTATTTTTAATGGATTGTTTAAAAGGGATGAAATATTTTTTAAAAGCCTATGTGAACCTTTAAAATGCCAATTTTAGATATTAATATCACCATAATAGTAGCATAACGTGCATCAGATGCTGGAAAATGTCAGGGGCTGAAATCATAAATTACTTGTTTTGTACCTATTTTGCTATTAATTTTGCAGATTCCTCTTTGGGTGAAGATGACCCTGGTGTTAGAAGTCTTTGGAAATCACTTTTCCTGGTAAAGAAATGAAGCAAAATCAAAAGGTGAACACTTATGTCTAATGTTTTGAAAAGTCTTGCTCGGTCTTTCAAGATCATTTGCATGGCTTGGAGATCTTACTTTTTTCCTGTATGATGCAGTGCCAGCAGCCACAGTTTTGTCCAGCTTCCCTGAACACCCAAGAAGTGACCGCTGTGGTCTGTGTGACGGACCCAGAGCAGCAGCTGAGCACAGGGCAGCTGCCTCTGACAGCCCTGACAGATGGGCAGCTGTTGCCAGCCAAAGTACTGTGGAATATAAGTCCTACAAATTAGTTTCAACTTTCCTGCAAGATGGTTATCTAAGGCAACCTGAATACCCAGAGAGGCAGATGATCTGTTACAAAATGTGGTGTTTGCCTTTTGGAGCCAAAAATCCCATCTGTCGGAGTTGGACAGAAAAGGAACACCAAACTTTCCTATGCAGCAATGTGAGGTTGTTTTGGGGTTTTTTTTGCTCTTTCATGCACATATTTCTGATCTGAATTCAAGCCTGATGTCATCTGCTTTCCTTTCCTCATTGCATATGTGGGTTTTCACACGCACTCATCACTTCAAGGACAAATCCTTAAACAGCAGGGAATGGGTCCAAATGGTTCATCCACTTTGGCAAAGTTGATTTATCATCAGGATCAAAGCAAGTCTCTGCTTCAAGATGTTTCTCCTGCTGCTTCCTAGGCAGTTATTTCTCCTCTCCCTGTTTCTGGGGAGGTAGAGTCTCCTTTCCTGTTTCTGTGGTATCTTGGTTGCCTTGCTGCAGCAGTGCTGGGTATGGCCTGAAACCCAGGATCTTGATGGGGTTCTGCCATTGGAGTTTTCTTTGTCCTGCTTTTTTCTTTGCTTTCCCTAGGTTTCTAAAGTTTTTTCACCTAACATTAGTCACCTAATATAAAATTTATATTTATATATTATATTATATTGCATTATATTACATTACATTATATTATATTATATTATATTATATTATATTATATTAATTATATTATATTATATTATATTATATTATATTATTTTATTTTATATTATTTTATATTATATTTTATATTATTTCACCTAATATTATAAAATTAGAGTCAGCATACTGCCTGTATGCCATGTCAGTGTGTTGAGAGAAAGCATTTTGTTCAACAGAGAGATTCTGCTATCTCCTCATGCTTACACTGAAGTAAGACCTAGAAAATTCTGCCATGTATTTGCTGAGTATAGATGCTTTTTGTAGCAGTGAGTGCAGCAGATAGCATGGCTAACCTCTTTAAATGACTCCTAGTGTGGTAACTTGCAGACTCTGCAGTAGGTAGACCTTTTCCATGCACAACTTCTTCAAAACATACCATTCTGATCTGTAGAGATTTTTTCATATATTTGTGGAAATTAACAAAGCTGTCTTGTGACAATGAGTTAAATTTCCTAGCTAGCACACGGTAGCTCTGTGATAGACAATGAACTTGGACTAGTTTGTCTAGGTCTGCATCTACACAAAGGCCTATCTTTGACTGGTAGAATAAGGAATTCCCTGTGAAGGGGATTGGACACTGGACACTTTTAGTGCAACCATCTCCCAGAAAGCTATCGCCCCTATAGAGCTCACTTTGTGCTCTTTGAGCAGTTCCTAAATGGTCTCCTGGGAAAGATTAATGCAGGAAGATCCTGGCATGTGTTTATATCCCTCGTGAGGGAAAGACAGGACTGTTTCCCCCCAGCATTCAGACCACTTACTGCAATTTCTGCACTTTCATTTTAGAGATATGATGTCAGCTAATGGAATGCCAACAGCAGAGTTTTTCCCCCCGAGTGATGGAGAATGTGTGCGCTGCAGGCAGTGGCCTTTCACATATCCACCCTGTATTTGTAAAGTTTTTCTCCGCACAGACTATCAAGATGGCCTCGAAAATGTTCTTGAGGTTCACCTCAAAATGCAATTAAATAAATCCTGTGAGTTCAGGTTAAAACAGTTCTGTCTTACCATTTTCTCCCTCTCACTGCATGTATCAAGATTAGAGGCAGAGAACTGACAGCCAGTACATACATTGAGTAAATACAGTGGCTGATGTGGAAAATGAAAGGATGGGAGAGGGACCACTAGAGCCAGTGAGAAAAGCCTCTGAATTTTATCATTCTTTTGAAATATTTTGAAGAATATTTTCAAGCTATTCTATATATCTGTACCACCATGGTGTCTTTGAAACAGAAGCAGGAAACCACAGTATTTCACACAGCTCTGGGTGATAATTTGCAGCAAGCATACAAATATGAAAGTTGACACAGTACCACTGATTAGCTGGACTGCACTGCCTGTTGACAGGTGTCCATTTAATATTTGTAGCTACCTATATAGGTTACCATCAGAGGAATTATTACAGCAAAGATGCTTAGCATTTCTAACAGTTAGGTCACTATTGAAAAAGAGTGTTATTTATCATCCTGTTCATGTCTCTTAGAGCTCAAATCATTGTTCTTTGAGCATGTAAAGATCTTGTCATTTAAATTTCCCAGTCAAGTACAGAAGGTGAGTAGGGCAACACAGCCTGCAAAGGTGGGGAAGGAGCTTGGTCATGGATTGTGCTTTCTGTGCTACTGCTAAGGGAGCAAAAATAAAGTTCCTCCATTTAAGAGGCAAAAATATAGTTCCTTCAGACTTCAGACATCTGTATCAGCCAAAGGGACTGCCTCTGCACAGATACTCCCCAGTAGGACATGAGTGAAGATGTTATGAAACCTTTATTTCATTCACAGAAGGAGAGATGGAGAAACATTGCTTTATTCACTCCGTTCGGCATGGTTGCAGTGAAAATAGGTTACACATCAGTCAGTTCCTCTTATAACTGCATCTCATTCATCCTGTGGCTTGGTTATGACCAGATGAAAAACATGTAATTTCCTTCACAGTATTTGATCACCAAACATGAAAAACTCCCTTTTGAATCAGAAAAGAGAAATTTCAGTTACTGTATGTAGGTCTCTTGATGTATGAAAAAATACTAGAATTCTGCGGTCATAGTGTTGGTTTCTTTCTATAATTTAGTGTCTCCTTTTTATAGTGGAGTATTTAACTGACAAAGAAATACAAATACTGGGTTCTTGTCTCTTGACTTTATTGTGGTTATTACAGAAACATTAATATAGCTTGTATCCACAAAGAGAAAAAATAAAATAAGTGTCAGCAATGTGCCAAAAGCAAGTACTGTGTTCTTTAAAAGAAGAGAGAAGCGAACAGAAACTGTTGCTTTGACAAAACTGTTAGAAGAATTTAAATGAAAGCATCTAAATAAGTATACTGAATAAGGAGAATTAAGTGTATAGCTAAAATGGATATTCCCTGACACTCATATCTTATTATGCAGTACTTTGACTAAACACACAAAATGTTCATCCTGCAATGGCACTATGTAATATTTTTCTCTGCTACTAATTCATTTTGTCATGCTCCATGGTATGAACAAATTAAATACCACACATGTCTCAAATGTCTCAAACAATTAGATTTATCTTCATTATTCTAGCTATCTGTCTGCTCGTTTGTCTGACAATATAAGGTCGATGCTCATGAGAAGTGGCATGGAACGGGGGTACCATGAGCTAACCAAATCTTACAAAAATTGAGTTGAAATGTCCCTTAAAGCTGTTGTGGATTTCCAAGAGGGAAAACCAGCCTCTGAAACGACAGTTTGGGAAGTTTTGCTGAGACTCCAAGGACACAAGCAGATCAGACAAGGCATTTGATGTCTGGGACAAAATCCTATTCAAGTTCTTTCATGTCTGGAAGGACACCACCGTGCTAACCCTAGGAGCACACTGCCAGAGGCAGTCTTTCAAACGTGGTGTCAGTATGAGTTGCTGTAAATGAAATTTCTTTACCATCATGGTCAGGGATAATCCATCCTGGAACTATTTTCTGCTAATCCCCTGTTAGCCTGGCGTTTCAGCACAAACCAGCAAATGTGGCCCAGATATTGCAACTTCTCTGAGTTAGAGCGACCATCACAAACTACCAAGCTAATAGCTGTGCTCTTACATAAAAGCACAGGGCTTGCTTTGTTTCATTTTTGATAAAACCATCTCTGCATGTGTGCTGGCCAGTATCTGTGTAGTGTCCATGTGTCTCCTGGATGCCACATGTCCAGGTAGAGATCTTCCTAGTAATCAAAAAACACTTTCTTAGAAAACTGGAGTATATAAACCACTTACAACATAAAAATTAAAAGAAAATTAACAGTGGTCCCAATATATTGACTGAGTTGGGGTCCCTCAAATTCTGCATGTCTCATTTACTGCACCCATAGTGCAGCCAGGGCCCTCTCCTCTCTATGAGTGAAGCAAAACCCTCCTAACCTAGGGGCTGAAAGAACTCCAAACTTCAGGGCTGCTCATTAGGAGAGTCACATTATCCCTTGCCATGGGACTTTGGCTAACCGGCTTCTACATTTTTCTGCCCAGTAGACACTGTAACAGCCTGATGGCTCATCAAACATGTTTTACATTGACTTTATTGCTGCAACAAATGTGTCTTCAAAGGCACCTGGATAAGAGGCTGGTAGTTCATGTTGTGTGTAAGGTTGCTTGCGGCATCCACTCAGGCACTCTTGACATGGTCTAGGTTCGTCAGCATGGTGACCACCTTCCTCTGGCATACCCCACTTCATATCCAGGGATGGGGGTGCAGGGCAGCCCTGTTAACACCCTGAGAAGATGTTTTTTGGGCCAGGACTACAGGGAGCACAGTGGCATCACCTCTGCCTCATAGCACAGGCACAGCCTGGAAGCGTTATCCCTTGAAAGCTGAGCAGACAATACACATTGCCGTGTGGAACCAAGAACCCATCAGCACACAGATGTTCAGGGTGGGCTGGCTGTTCAAATCAAGGCAACTGCTCCAGCAGGAATAGCGCTGGCTGACAATCCCGATCCTTTTTCATGGCCTACAGACAGGTCTGAAGGCTGCTGTGCATGCAGCCAACTGTGCACCCTATGGCTTCAGTGTCTGCGCACAGCCTTGAAAGAAGCTATTTTTACTCCTACAGCCAACGGTCCTGCTCTGAAAGGTCAGTAAACACCAGCTGTGGCTCAGTGCCAGCAAACTCAGTGTGGATCCAAATAAAATAAGACAGGTTTTGAACAAGATATTGTACTATATTGCTGTGCAACGATCCATGATTGCATACATACAGACAGCATGGGTCAGACAGCTTTACGCATGACTCATTGCCAGCTCTGGAAATACAGACTGCTGCCTGGTGAGTTGCTCTGCTTGCTCAGGCAGCAGTGACGTCCCTGGGTAGAAGTAAAAAACAAGCACCATCTGGCAATGAGCACAGCTGGAGAGGCATGGAGGAGCTCCCATACCATGTCATAGATTGGTATTTCTCCTGGTAGTTTCTGACCCAATAGACAAGGACATGGGAATGTTTTATACTTGATGAAACTGGAAAGCAAACTTTCCCCTAGAAAGTACCTGCATGATTGCTCAGATGCATTTTCTCTTTAATAAATACATTCTTTACAACTTAAATATTGGTTATGGCAAAGTTAAATGAGGTCATTATTGCCATTTTAGTTGTGTAAGTTAGAATGGAACACCAAGAACATTTTTCTGTATATGAATCATGGAAATTTGTTTTCAAGGAACTGGAAAAGGACTCCAAATTCTAGATCTGGCTTCTAGACCTGCAGCAGATTCTGCAACCTTTCAGTCATCTGCCCTCTAGTACCTCAGTTGTCCATTCTTGCAAGAAAAGAGATCAATAAAACCTAACTTTTGTTTTCTACTTAGCTTAACTTTTTGTTTGTTTGTTTATTTTTATGATAATTTTAACTCATCAAAATATTATTGCAAATGTTTAGAAAGAAAGTCTAGCAATTGGAATTTAGTCAATGATTTGACCACTGGGATAAGGACTTCAGCCTGAATGGAAATGTCACTAAAACTACCACTCAGGGTGAAACTTTGAAGCACATCAATACTCCATCTGTCTGGAATTTAACTCCAAACAGCAATGGGTATTATTTGCACAGCTTCCCCTCCCAGTCACTGTTTTTGAGGGAGCTGCAGAACACCACATTTCCACAGACAAAATGAGCAAAAAAAAAATCTGAATTAAAAGCCCCCCAAAAGGAATAGATCAACTTAAACTAAGTTAAGTGGAAACGAGGAGTACAAGGGGGAAAAATATGTAAGTTGAAAAATGCTCACTTTAAAAACAGGAGCGTATAAACAGTACATATTTGCCACCTGTCCTTCAGGATAAAAGGAGGAAAAGAAATAAAATAAAGCACTTTAGGCAGCTGGAGCAAGAGGAGGGACTTTAAGAACAGCAGGGATCATCCAAGACTAGTCATAAATGAGGTCAGAGAGTATTTGTAGGGAATGTAATGCAAAGATACTTTGGGATGTTTTTGTTTGGAGGAAATGAAAAAGTATGTGTGCATGTGTTAACAGAAGCAGCAGACAGAGAGGGAGCTGGAAGAAACCAGAAAATCAGATATCTGTGTGAGAGAGAAAGAAAACAATCAGAACAACATGCAAGTTGAATGGAAACCAGTAGCTGTAGATACTGATTGCCTCCTGCTTTTTGATTCTTGTTATGCTCAGAGAAACTAGATCTTGTACATTTTTAGTGTTTTTTTTTTTTCCAGTGTCACAGTGTCCTAGAAGAAGCTGATAGCATCAATTCTTTAATGAAAACACAATTTTCAGAACATTCTCACTGATACTTTTTCAAAGCCCTTGACAACTGTAGAGACAATGGACCTGGCTATCAATATTTATACATGATATTAAGGGAGAGAAAAGTGATCTCATTATGTCCAGAGAGTACCAGTGGGTGGGTACTTGGAAAAATATGATTCTAATGTTAGCTTGAAAAATCAGCACATTTTCAGTGTAAGTTTTTAGACCACGAAGAAGAGGTCTTGTGGAATAGGATGCTAGTTCCAGTGGTGACCTGATGAAATAATATTTTTAAGTAAAATTAGCTTTATTTTTAAGGATTATCTCAACTTTATTTTCAGTAATGCATTTAGATAATTTTAAACATTAAAAAGTAGAGGAGTAACAGCATACAGAAGACTTGAAGTACCCCTTGGCTTATGAAAATGGAAAGAAAAGTAAGACTTCACATTGGACCTATTTTTCTACATTATTAATTTGTCCTGCAGTGTAAATCTATGTGTTGCCTATAAATTATACAGATAGGCAAAGCTACTGTCCCCAAAAGCACATACTACATGTATGCTCAAGATGAGGAGCTGAAGACAGGCAGCCTTCCTAGGTTTTAAAGCAGAATTTGAAGGCAAAGGAAGCATTTGTCAGGTAAATAAAAGGAAGGGTGTTTAAAATGTATTGAAAAGCAGGAAAAGAGGGTGAACTTGGCAGTGTGAAAGGGTACTTTCTAAAGAAGGGAGTAAAAAGCTACTGGACTCAAATAAGACAACAGAGCAGAGCGATGCCAGGGGTGGGTCCTTGATGGCAGAGCAGAGGGGAAGGCAGATAGGGAATGAATTCAAGGAACAATGAAATCCCAAGGGCTGTGAAGTGCTGGAAGTCTGACTCCCTATACTTTGGCTGCAGTGAGTGCAGGTAGATAGGAAGGGGATAGAAAAATGTATGCAGGGATTAAAAGTAATGGGTGACTTTGGAGTGGATACGAATCCAAGGAAAGGATGTTTGTCAGCTCCAGTAGTAGTTGACTGTTTCTTTCTTTCTATCTGTCCATCTATCTATCTATCTATCTGTCTGTCTGTCTAATAGAGTTTGCATCTGTCACAGATTGTTCCTCAGGTGTTGGCTTTTAGGTGTTTGTGTCAACTTTTGAGGAAAATATGAAGTTTAACCTTACGCAGGTGTGGTGGTTCAAACCCTGCCG